>NW_026510427.1:0-37500 GCF_026875155.1 Cherax quadricarinatus | reverse complement strand
GATTCCCCATAATTACGACTTACTCACCCAAATGACTTGTAAACATAAAATTCCTAATGCAGCTACTGCCTAATAAAGTTCTTAATTTAGCCGTAAGTATACCTAAGTCTCCCAATTTAAGAGCTTTAATAGAAAAACTATGTATCATGATGCCAAGACTTAACATTCCCATTACTTAATTTACTAACTTAATTACTGTTATATGTTTTTTGTACAACCTCATTATTAAAATCTAATCAACACACTTCATTACCTAGTATCAATAAGTATATTAATATGTACTGCACTATACCTGTGTCAATATAGAGTAAGAATGTAGTATTAGTCTGCCTGAAAAGCCTAGGCCATGCTAGAGGCCTTCTTTTGTAATAATATTTTATAACATGTAAACACACATATTGTAAACTTTGCAAGGAAATCAACTTTTTTTCATTTTCATGCTATAAACAAAAAGAAGCTGCATGTCTTGACTTTATTGAAACAAAGCTGAAGGGAGTTAAAGAAATTGTGGGAGAAAGAATGGAATTAGTATCATTGAAAACCTGAGATTTCAGCTAAGGAAGGAGAAGTAATAATGTGTAAGATCAGTAAGGGCAAAGGAAAATAAATGTAAAAATTCAAAATTATGAGGATTAAAATAAGGGTCAAATGTAAAAGAGGGACCATACTAAGTGTTTATGCACCTGGAGAACAAAGTAGTGAGAGGAGATATATATATATTTTGGGAGTTGTTAAGCGAGTATTTATGGAGTTTCTGAACCAAGTAGAGAGTACTGTAATTGTAGTCGAGGAGCAACTCTTATAGAGGACGTATAGAATAAGTTATGGGGTGTCAGGAGTAAATGGTAATGGATAGAAGGCCTATAATTGAATATTGGTATGGAAAGAGGCTTGGTAATAATACATATTTAAGAAAAGAGGATAAGTATATCAGATATGATACAGGGCGAATGACGGAAGTAGTGAATGACTTGTACTGGTGGATAAAGGTTGATGGGTAAACTTCAGATGTACATCTTTTAGAGGGGTAACAGATATATCATATCTTTATTCAGTTATATGCTATAGTAATATAAGAGAAGTTTGGGTATAAAGGAGAATGGCATCAGCAGTAAAATGTGAAAGTACATCACATTCTATCATGTCTGAAACTTTTTAAAATTTCAAGTTATTTTATATGTATTCTGTTAATTATGCTATGTGTACCTGTATATAAATATATCTTACACACTGTGCTGGCATGCATGTACATCTTAAAATCAACTAAAAGTCTCTACTCATGAGCCATAGTAATACTACGTAACAATAATCTCTACTTGGGCACATTGTCTTTATTTTACTTTCATATAGAATTTTTTTCAATTAACCATCCTACGATAATTTTTCTTCCAAATTAAATAATAAACATGTTACATAGCATTAAACATTATTACATACACCCACAGAATAAAAATTGACAAATATGAGATTTGTGTTTTACAAAGGCGGCACTGTAGGAGTGCCAAAAATTAAGTTTTCTCTATCAAACACTGGGGGAATAAATGTAGAAAATATTCCTTTTGTATGCCTTCATCTATATATAGCAATTCATGATCCCTTGTGGGTTTAGTACTTCTTTTTTATTATGATATAATAATAATCCACTTGCAATAATAATTGCAATAATAATTTGTAATAATAATTTTGTAATAATATTTGTGATAATTTGTGATAATAATTTTGTAATAAATATAATAATTTGTCAGAGCATCATTCCTTCTAAAAATTACATGAGAAATGGAAGTATTGGTCTTATTATTCTACTGTACCACTGTGGAGAGACAAATTGTATACAAATGTAAGGGTGTCAGTATGAATGTTTATGAACATAACCAATGCAATGTCTGTTTTGTTTATATAGTGGGTAGGGTGGCCAGACAGCTTCCCTACACTTTTCCTGACATATGGGTTCTCCTAGGTTCTTTACACATATCTGCTATGTATGATAATTCTATGTAACTGTATTTGTGGTATACCTGAATAAAACTTACTTAATTACACTACCCAACCTACCACACGACTTTCTACAAATATGTAAAATACTTTTCCACAACCTTTCACCCTACATTAAGACTACAAATATTTTAAGGTAAGTAATGGGTGTACTGTATATGCATTTTATCAACTATGGAGCTTTAAGCATCATCGAAGTGATATTATTGTGTGGGGTGAAGGTGGACAGGAGGGCTGCCACACCTAACTTCTTATAGTAAATGCTACTCACCTTTTGCCCTACATAAGAACTACGATATTTTGAGGTAAATAATGAGTGTACTGTGTGTTGGTGTATTCTTTTTAATTGGTTTTTTAATGCCTAGTTCTATTGCTAATTTATATATTTTTATGTAAACTTGTTATCTGCATTCACATACATTTGTAAGTGGAAAAAATGGCATTCTGCTTTCCAGGAGTAGCCTGGAACCTAAAACCTGCCGTATAATTGGGGCCTACTGTACACTGATCACAGCGTGAACAGTGGTTGTAGCAGAGCCACCACTCACTATATGTACAGCATATGCTGTCAGTGGTCCTTATAAACCAAACACCACACACCACCACCAATCCTCACATATTAATTAGTATACTTTATCAAGTTTTCTTATGTTACTAAGATTGTTTATTATGCCATGTTAGATGAACTTGATAGTAATTAAGCTTAACAGTTGATAATAGCTCACATTTAAGCATTTTGTCCTGTCTCCAAACAATAAACTTTGCATCCTCTCAGCTCCTCCCATTTTGCATATACATGAAGGCCCCACTTATACGGCTGGTTAGGTCCAGGCTATACCCGCCGTAAAGCGAAACCGCCGTAAAGAGGAACACCTTTTACCTCTTCGACTTACAAATGCATACAAACAACACTATATAACAAGTTTACACTAACATATATTAAGTTACAATAGAACCAGCATCAAAAAAAACAAATAAAAAGTACAATGTGGAGAGTAAGACACTGTGCAAATCTGGGTATCTTTATTGTAGATGTTTTCGCCATCCATGGCTTAATCAATACAAATTCAGGACATAACTTGAAGACAGTAGAACATGTACAAAGATGAGTAATCATCCCTCAACCTAGAGTAGGTGAGGCGAACAGCACCATAGTCGAGGAGATTCTGAAGCAGAAAAGAATCCGGCGCTTATTATAGTAACGTCAGGTGAAGCAAGACAGAGGGCAAATTCACTGGTGGGCGGGATTCCCCAGTGGAAGTAGTTCCTTCCCAAAAGAGATGGTTTAGTTGTAGTAGTAGTTGTGAAGGTTATGTACAGTCCTCAAATTAAATTTCCATGATGTTGCATGTCTGACAAGTTTGTGTTACGAATGGTTAATATAATACCGACAGAGAGAGTAAGACACCTGTACTTACTATATAAGCGCCAGATTCTTTCCTTTCTTGCTTCAGAATCCTCCCTCGACTATGGTGCTGTTCGCGACCCATGCTACTCCTAGGTTGAGGGAACTGATTACCTCATCCTTTGCTGTACATAGTTCTACTGTCTTCAAGTTTTGTCCTGAATTTGTATTGATAACGCCACTGGATGGCGAAAAGTCTACTATATGATACCGCAGATGTTGCAACATGTGTCCTTACTCTCATCTTGTTCGGTATTATATACCATTTCGTACACAACTTGTCAGACACTGCCACATCATGGAATCGTTAATTCTGAGGACATGTACATAACCTTCACAACTACCACTACAACTAACCTCATCCTCTTTGGGAAGGACCTACTTCCATGGGGAATCCACGCCCACCAGTGAATTTGGCCCTCAGTCTGCTTCACCTGAACGTTACTATGTAAGCGCAGGATTCTTTCTTCTCTGCTTCAGAATCTCCTCGACTATGGTGCTGTTCGCACCTACTCCTAGGTTGAGGGACTGATTAATACCTCATCTTTCTGTACATAGTTTCTACTGTCGTTCAAGTTTAATGTCCTGGAATTTGTATTGATAAAGCCACTGGATGGCGAACGTCCTACAATAAAGATACCCAGAATGTGCACATGTTCTTACTCTCCATCTTAGTCGGTATTATATACCATTCGTACACAAAAAGTACAATACACACATAGTGCAGCTTCATTACTTACCTAAAAATTTTTATAGATCTTAATCTAAGGGTGAGACAAGTAGCATTTATTGTAAGAAATCAAGTGTGGTATGTATGGTAGTCAGCCAGGCTACCATACCAGGCCACCCCACCCACACAACAATTCTATGAAATTAGCACCCAGAGCGATAAAAATGTATATTACAGTTCACTCATTAACTTATCCTTAATTTAAAAATATAGGTGGAGATGAGTATGAAATTTATTGGTAAAAAATCAAGTGTGGTTCTGTATGGTAGTCAGGCCGGCCCTACCATACCATGCCAACCCACCCCACACATATATTCCATGATATTTAACCCTTAACCCTTTGGAGGGTTTTGGTCGTACTATAGTCTTACAGAGTATGGGGTTTTTGGGGGGGGGGGGGTCGTACAGTACTCATAAATTCTAGTCGGCCTCATATCTAGTGGGAGAAAGCTGGTAGGCCTTCATATGAAAAGAATGGGTCTATGTGGTCCAGTGTGCACAGTCTAAAAAAATCCTGCAGCACACAGTCGAAATGAGAAAAAAAAAACTTTGACCATTTTTTTTTAATAAATCAGCAGCGACTTTGCAGTGTATTTTCGTATGGTAATTATGTTGTATTCTAGTTTTTCTTGGTCTCCATTTATAGAATGGAAGACAAATTACAGAAATTGAGATGATTTTGACTGGTTTTACAATGAAAGTAGGCGCCTTGAAATTGAGCTCAAAGTAAGCAGAAATGTTCGAATTTTACCAAACTTCAAAAGTAAACATATCGTGCCAAGTGTGCAATACACGTCAACTGGTGAGTCTAATTTCTTTCACAAGTCAACCAATGAATATTAACCATTTTTTACACTAATGCTTAGTCTGCATAACAGTAATCTTATATTTTTTGTGAAATAAAATTCAAAGTGTAAAGCAAAAGAATATAAGAGAGCCTTGAGACGTGACTAATGACTAGAAGAAATGTCATTTTAGTGCCAGGAATGTCCCTTTCTTGTTTATTCTGGACCCTATTCGGAAATTGGCATCTTTTGAAATTGTGTTGAAATGGCAAAATTGCTAAATTTCTAGACCACTGTACTGGACAGTTTTGAATTTCAATAAATGGGTGGTTTTTCTTGCACCATTCGATAGAAAAAATGGAGTTCTAAAGCGAATATTTCATGTTTTTTGTCGACTAGTACAGTGAAATGGCCGAAAAAAGGGGCTCAGAGTGGGCAAAATCACGATGCCGTAACATCACCGAGACCGCTAACTTGCGAGAGCAAATTCTAAAGTTTTCTATAAAATTTCAAACTTTTTGGTGTCTTAATGATCACGGAAAAGGATTCATCTATCATTTCATAGGAAAAATACTTTTTTTTTTTTAAAATTGGCCAACCCTGCGAACGAAGTTTCGGAGAGGGCCTGTCGACACCTCAAAGGGTTAAGCATCCCAGAGCGATAAAATGTATATACAGTTCACTCATTACTTACCTTAAAATATTTGTAGTCTTAGTGTAGGGTCCAGAGAAGTAAATGAGATAAACGACTAAAGGAGAGAGAGAAAAGAATGAGTGCATGAGAGGGGAACAGGCCAGAGTATGTCAACAAACCAGGGCCGAAGGTAAGTTTTGTAAACGAAGTGTACCGTCTGGTTGTGTACAAGTTACATTGTGTACAGTTGTCTCTACATTGAATACCGGTAGAATAAATAAAGAAGAACACGTTCCCATTCTCATGTAACATCATTTAAGAAAAATGATGCTCTGAGTGAAAGGCAATGGAAATAAGTCACTCCTGCTTTTTTGGGTTTATCCTAGGTTCTTACCACATATGGTTGTTTATGTATGATCATCTATGTTAACTGTATTTGTGTATACCTGAATAAACTTACTTACATACATACGAAATGAATAATTTTCTACAGTTACCCCCAGTAACACATTTCTCTTTTCTCTTATGTTAGATTAGAGAAAATGTTATTCTTCTTGGCATCACTGTACAAGTATCTGGCACGACATCTCATATTTATGTTTATTTATTCTATTGTAGGGTGTTATTTATCATCTTTTATTTATGTATCGTGTTATTATTATTTTTTATTATTTTTTTTTTTATTATCAACACCGGCCGTTTCCTCAACCAAGGCAGGGTGGCCCGAAAAAGAAAAAACTTTCACCATCATTCACACTCCATCACTGTCTTGCCAGAAGGGGTGCTTTACAAACTACATTTTTAAACTGCAACATTAACAACCCCTCCTTCAGAGTGCAGGCACTGTACTTCCCATCTCCAGACTCAAGTCCGCCTGCCGGTTTCCTGAATCCCTTCAATACACGTTACTTTTCTCACAACTCCAACAGCACGCAAGTCTTAAAAAAACCATTTCGTCTCCATTCCACTCCTATCAAACACTCTCACGCATGCCGCTGGAAGTCCAAGTCCCCTCGCACACAAAACCTCCTTTACCCCCTCCCCTCCAACCCTTCCTAGGCCGAACCCTACCCCGCCTTCCTTCCACTACAGACTGATACACTCTTGGAAGTCTTCGTTTCGCTTTCCATTCTCTCTTACATTGTCCGAACCACCTCAACAACCCTTCCCAGTCCCTCTGGACAACAGTTTTGGTAAATCCGCACCTCCTCCTAACTTCCCAAACTACGAATTTTCTGCATTATATTCACACCACACATTGCCCTCAACATGACTTCTCACTGACTCCAGCCTTCTCCTCGCTGCAACATTCATCAACCCACGCTCACACCCATATAAAGAGCGTTGGGTAAAACTATACTCTCATACATTCCCCTCTTTGCCTCCAAGGACAAAGTTCTTTGTCCCACAGACTCCTAAGTGCACCACTCACTCTTTTTTTTTCCCTCATCAATTCTAGATTCACCCATCTTTCATAACCCATCCGCAGACGACGTCCACTCCCAAATATCTGAATACGTTCACCTCCTCCATACTCTCTCCCTCCAATCTGATATTCAATCTTTCTAATCACTAATCATTTTGTTATCCTCATAACCTTACTCTTTCCTGTATTCCACCTTTAATTTTCTTCTTTTGCACACCCTAACCAAATTCATACCACCAAACTCTGCAACTTCTCTTCATAATCTCTCCAAGAGCACAGTGTCCATCAGCAAAGAGCAGCTGTGACAAAACTCCCACTTTGTGTGTGATTCTTTATCTTTTAACTCCACGCCTCTTGCCAAGACCCTCGCATTTACTTCTCTTACAACCCCCATCTATAAATATATTAAACAACCACGGTGACATCACACATCCTGTCTAAGGCCTACTTTAACTGTGAAAAAATTCCCCGCTTTCCTATCATACTCTAACTTGAGCCTCACTATCCTTTAAAAACTCTTCCACCAGCTTTCAGTAACCTAACCCTCCTACACCATACACTTGCAACATCTGCCACATTGCCCCCCTATTCCACCCTGGTCATACGCCTTTTCCAAATCCATAAATGCACAAAGACCTCTTTAGCCTTATCTAAATACTGTTCACTTATATGTTTCACAGTAAACACCTGGCCACACACCCCCTAGCTACCTATCTAAAGCCTCTTGTTCCATCGCTATCCCAATTCTCCCCGTCTTACTCTTAATTCTCTCAAATTTATAACTCTACATACACTTTACCAGTACACTCAACAACTTATACCCCCCTATAATTTTTGCAACTCTCTTTTATCCCCTTTGTTGCCTTATACAAAGGAACTATGCATGCTCTCTGCCAATCCCTAGTACTTACCCTCTCCATACATTTATAATATAATTGGCACCAACCACTCCAAAACTATATCCCCACCTGCTTTTAACATTTCTATCTTTAATCCCATCAATCCCGGCTGCCTTACCCCCTTTCATTTTACCTACTGCCTCACGAACTTCACCCACACTCACGAACTGACTCTTTCCCTCACTCCTACAAGATGTTTTATTCCTCCTTGCCCTATACACGAAATACAGCTTCCTATCTTCATAACAACATTAACCAATTTCCTCAAAATATCCTTCCTTCTTCCCAATACCTCTAACTCTCCATTTAATAACTCTCCTCCCTATTTTAACTGTACAAATCCATTTGTTTCTAGGCTTTCTTAACTTTTAATCTCCACTTCCAAAACTTTTTTTCTTATTTCAAACAAAATTTGTTGATAACATACTCACCCACTCTCTCATTTGCTCTCTTTTTTACATTGCTTCACCACTCTCTTAACTTCTCTCTTTTTATCCATATACTTTTCCCTCCTGGCATCACTTCACTTTGTAAAAACTTCTCATATGCTAACTTTTTCTTCCCCTTACTACTCTCTTTACATCACATTTTCACCAATCGCTCCTCTTCCCTCCTGCACCCCCCATCTTTCCTGTAACCACAAACTTCTGCTGAACACTCTAACACTACATTTTTAAAACCCACCCCATACCGATCTTCGACCCCATTGCCTATGCTCTCATTAGCCCATCCTATCCTCCCAATAGCTGTTTATATCTTACCCTAACTGCTCCTCTTTTAGTTATAAACCTTTACCTCTCTCTTACCCTGATGCTTCTATCTCTTGTACCCATCTACCTTTTACTCTCAGTGTAGCCTACAACTAGAAAGTATCCATGATATATCTGTGGCCCCTCTATAAACATGTACATCCTGAATGTCTACTCAACAGTCTTTTTTATCACCAATACATAATCCAACAAACTACTGCAGTTTCGCCTACATCATATCGTGTATACTTATTTATTCCTCTTTTTCTTAAATAGTATTACCTATAGACTAAACACCTTTCTATACAAATTCAATCAAAGGGCTCCCATTATCATTTACAACCTGGCAAACCCAAACCTTACCTACCACAAGACCCCTCTAAAAGTTTTCTCCTACTTTAGCATTTCAATTCCCCTACCACAATTACTCTCTCCTGGTTCAAAGGCCCTCCTATACATTCACATTAACATCTCCCAAAATCCCTCTCTCTCTCCTCTGCATTCCTCATCTTCTCCAGGTTGCATACACGCTTATTATACCCACTTCTCGCATCCACCTTTACTTTAATATCCACATCATCTGAATTTAACACATACCATATGTCTCTTTCCTCCATTCCATAACTGACATTTAACATTTACTGCTACCCCTTCCTTTGCTCTAAACTCACTCAGATACACCAATTTAATCCCCATTTATTTTCCCCCCACTGAAACTCTCCAACCCCCTTCACTTTGTTCCGGCTATGGGGCCAGGACATCCAACTTCTTTTCATTCATAACATCAGCAATCATGCCTGTTTCCTTGTCATCCGCACTACATCCACGCAATTTTAAGCAACCCAGTTTATAAAGTTTTTCTTCTCTCTATTTTTAGTAATTGTATACAGGAGAAGGGGGGTTACTAGCACCATTGCTCCCGGCATTTAAGTTCGCCTTAAAACATACGGACAACTGCAAGGCTTACGGAGGAAAGATTCTTTTCCACTTCCCCATGGACAATAGAATAAATAAAAAGAACAAGAGCTATTTAGAAAAAGGAGAAAAACCTAGATTGTATGTAATATATATATATATGCCATGTGCGTGTCTCTGAAGTGTGACCAAAGTGTAAGTAGGAGAGCAAGATATCCCATGTTATCTGCGTGTTTATGAGACAGAAAAAATACATGGCTGGATTAATGAAAATGGTGTAATATGAACGTAATAACAACATTTAAATTTTTTTGCGACACCACGGGAGACACTCAGGATTGGGGTTGCGACATTCATAGGGTTAAAATTGCCACTAGGACCCAGGCTTGAGATCACTGATCCCCTGTCTCCACAAAATAACTGTCCATAGTCCTTCTGTTTCAGGCAACCTCTTTAACAAGTTCCCCTAAAATGGAACATGGTTCTGTCACTGAACTTGTTGCAGAAGATGGCTTGATTTTCAGCTTGCTCAGGGTGTACTCTGTACAAACATTGGACATCATTCCACTTGGCACAATCTCCTTAATCTTTGAAGAAGGCACCTCAACCCACTCCCTCTTCCTCCTCCTCTGAAGCAAGTTCCTCAGCTGTTGGTCTGATACGCTCCAGAATGAAGCTCTTGCAGCTCTCAGTGGTTTAGCTCTTCCTGTGGTCCTCCACCAACTTTTCCACATCCTCACCACTCACCACCAACCCAATGTTACCCCATGCCTCAAAAAGGTCCCACAACAGGCAGAGGGTGAGCAGGGTCAAGGTCAGGTCAGCCTCAAACTCCTTCAAATCCCCTCTTTTGGACACAATCTGGCCACAATTGTCTCCAAGCAGAGTCAAAGTCCTGGAAGTCACTCCCTCCCAAGCCTACCTATAAGGCTTATGGAGCTGTAGATGTTGAAGTGATTCCTCCATAACCTCTTAGCAACTAGTGTCTGTGGTCACTTCAAAGCATTTTCAAACACAGCTTTTGGTGTAGAGTTTTTTTGAAGTTAGAATGACCCTGCTGGTCCATTGGGCATGAGGATAGAAGTGGTGTTTAGGAGGCAAGACTCACTTTTATAAAACTGAAGCCTTAGACAAAGAGATCTAATAAGTTTTTGGAGGATGAGCAGAGCATTGTCCATAACAAGGAAGGCACTTGAGTGGGCAATTTCTTCTTTCCTGGAGGTATTTTTTTCACACTGGGGCCAACACTCATTGACCCTCGTTTGAAAATTTGTCTTTGTGACCCCATGCCTATGATTAGCTTTCCACAAGACACATAACCTTGTTTCTTAAAGACATTGTTTTTCCTTTTCACACTGGATTTTCTGAATGATATCACAAGCAAAGCTTTCGACTTTCAAAATCACGCACTAGCATTAGCACAGAACAAAAGAGCAAGCCTGTCTTTCATAGGCTTGTGTCCTGGCAGTGTAGGCCTGTTTGTGGGTTCCTCGTGTGATGAAGGTCCTTTTTGGCATTTTCTTCCAAAACAAGCCTGTTTCCGTCACAATTTAACACTTGTGTCAGGTTTCAATTCTTCACTGTCTATGTACCTCTTAAACTCCTGTTACAAACTCTAAACTTCTCATGCCCCGTTTGTTGAACTGGCTGCCTGCACCATGTCTTACCAACATTGTGAATGCCACCTACGCTTCTTAACTGTCAAAAACCAGCCTCTGCTGCCTTAAATTTCACTATCACACTGGTTTCCCGATTTTTCTTCTGTACCGATTGGCATGCAACTTCCTTGCCTTTTCGCAAATAATCGTCTCTGAAAACACTATCACTCTGCAATCTCTTTATCCTGATCCACACCAGCAACAACATTCCCAACCTCTTTCAATATTTGGGTCTTTTTTTAGGTTAGGATATTAACACCTGCCTCGGTGGGAGACGACCAACTTGTTGAAAAAAAAAAAATAAAAAACTTAACACCTTTCACATCAGCTTCCCTTTGATTTGCTCTTCTTTGACATATAGAACCAAATGGTCGACTTGCTTTTCCCATACATCCTAGAAAGCTCAACAAGTTCTCACACCACTCTCATACTTCTGTATATTTCCTTCACATCTATGGGTGTTTCTCACTTTCTTTCCACAGGTTACTCACTAGCAAGTTTCTTTGGGCCCATGGCACTTATTTCACATCCCACAAGCACTAAACACAACGAAATAATCGTAAAATGTGTGATTGAAGCGCAGGTTAGTGGTTCACAGTCAATCATAAACAAAGCTGACTGCTCACGGCGCCTGTGCGTGGGTGACGGCGGACAAGCGGGCCCGCGGAACTGTCCCTATCCCGGCGGTCCGAAAATAGGTGCAGCGTTCGATAATAGGGACACAGTTGTCCAAAAAAATGGTCCTATTTCAGAAATGTTTCGATCTATGATACGTTCGATTTATTGAGGTTCCGCTGTACCATTCAATCTCCATTCACGTCCTATCGAACACGCTCATGCACCCTGCTGAAAGTCCAAACCCCTCGCCCACAAAATCATCCCTTACTCCCTCCTTCCAAACTTTTTTCGAGGAACGATCCCCTACCCCGCCTTGCTTCCCTTAACAGATTTAAAAAAATTCTCTTCATGTCATTCTACTTTGATCCATTCTCTCTAAATGACCAAACCACCTCAACAACCCCTCTTCAGCCTCACTGACTAATACTTTTTATTAACTCCACACCTTCTCCTAATTTTCACACTCCGAATTTTCTGCAAATATTTTACACCACACATTGCCCTTAGACCAGGACATCTCCACTGCCTGCCAAAACCGCCTCCTCGCTGCTGCATCACCAACCCAAGTTTCACACACCCATTATAAGGTGTTGGCACTACATACTTTCATACATTCCCCTTCTTTGCCCTCCCAAAAGATAACTTTTTTGTCCTCCACATATACCTTCAACGAACCACTCCACCTTTTTTTCCATCGTCATTTCTATGATTAACCTAATCCTTCATAAATCCAATTCGCCGACACGTCAACTCCCAAGTATCTGAAACATTCCCTTCTTTCCATACTCCTCCCACTCAATTTGATATCCAATTTTTCTTTATCTAAATCATTTGATCCCACTAATGTAACTTACTCTTTTCTATGCACAACTTTCAACTTTCTACCTTTACACACACTTCCCAAACCTCGTCCACTAACTGTGCAATTTTCTTTAGAATCTCCCATTAAAGCCACATATCAGCAAAAAGCAACTGTGTCAATTCGCCATTTTGTATTTGATTCCCCATATAATTTAAATCCACCCCTCGTCCCAAACACCCTAGCTATTTACTTTCCTTTTACAACCCCATCTTATAAATACTTGAACAACCATGGACATTACACATCCCTGTCTAAGACCTCTTTAAGCCGGAAGTAGTTCTCCCTTCTACACACCCAACCTGAGCCCATATCCTCATAAAAAACTCTTTACAGCATTTAATAACTTACCACCTATTCCATATACTTGCAAATATCTGCCACATTGCTCCTCTATCCACTCTATTCACATGCTTTTCTTAAATCCATAAATGCAATAAAAACTTCCCTACCTTTATATCTAAAACTGTTTCACAATATATGCTTCAAGGAAAACACTTGAGCTACACCATCCCTACCCACTCTAGAAACCTCCTAGCTTATCCCGCAATTCTACATTCTGTCTTACCCTAATTCCTGTCTTTCAATAATAACCCTATTAGTACACTTTTCCCTGGTATATCGGTAAATCTTATTCCCTAAATTTTTACAATCCTTTCCATCCCCCTTCCCTTTATATAAAGGGACTAATACATGCCTCTGCAATCCCTATGTACCTTCCCTCTTTTCATACATTAAACAAAAATATCCCCAGACCACTTCCCAAACACATGTCCCCCCCCCCCTTCCCCAGCTTTTAACATTTCCCTGTCATGATCCAGTCAGTTTCCAGCCTGCTTTACCCCCTTTCATTCTAACGTTGGTGCTCACGCACCTCCACCACACTCACATCCTGCTTTTTCTTCAACTCTCTAAAAGATGGTATAACCTCCCAGGCCAGTGCATGAAATTACACCGTCCTCCCTTTCTTCATCGACATTTAAAAGTTCCTCAAAATATTCTCGCCATCCTACCCAAAACCTCCATCTCCCCAACTACTAACCCTCTACTCCTGTTTTTAACTGACAAATCCATTTGTTCCCTAGGTTTTCTTAACCTGTTTAACTCCCAAATTTTTTTTCTTTTTTTTTCATTAAAATTTCTTGACAGTGCCTCTCCCACTCTATCATCTGCTCTCCTTTTGCACTCTCTCACCACACCCTTCACCTTCTTTTATTCTCCATATACTCCTGCTCTTCTTATAATGTCTTCTGCTTTGTAAATACCTCTATAAGCTACATTTTTCTCTTTTATCACACCCTTCACTTCAATCATTCCACCAATCATCCTCCTCTTTCCTCCGCACCCACCCTCCAATAAACCACGAAACTTTCTTTCTGCCCACATTCTAATACTGCATTTTTTAAAACTATTCCAACCCCTCTTCACCCCCCCCCACTACTCATACCTGCACCAGCGCACGTTTCTGCCATAGTTTGCTTATTATTTCACCGCGAACTTCCTCCTCCCTTAGTTTTATATCCACACTTTCAACACCTCCCTCGTTGCTTTTTGTTGCCATTTTCCTCTTATCCCATCTATTCCATACTTCTAACTGTTGCAACAACTAGATATTGATCCGATATAAGTCAGTTTGCCCCTCTATAAATTGTACTCCTCGTGAGCTTACCATCAACCTTTTATCCACCAATACATAATCTAACAAACTACTTTCATTACGTGCTAACATCATAAACCCTGTATATTTAATTATTCCTCTTTTTCATAAAACTATGTATTACTTATTACCAAACTTCCTTTCTCTACACACAGCTTCATTGAAGGTTCCCCATTTTCATTACCCCTGGCACCCCAAATTTACCACTACTCCCTCCAAAACTTTTTGTCCACTTTAAAGCATTAAAATCCCCAACCACATAGTACTCTCACACTTGGTTCAAAACTCCCCACGCATTCACCACATTTCCCAAAATCTCTCTCTCTTCCTCTATACTTCCTCTCATCCTCCAGGTGCATATACGCTTACTATACTCACTTCCTGTGACCGTGAATTGCAAGTTTTTACAAATGAATCATCCTGCCGACGTGGCCGTAACAAACTCTAGTTTGTGCAAACCTCTTGATGGTGTATAAATAAACCCTAGTTTGGAATGAATCTTATTGTAGCAGCTGAACCAATGTGCTTAAACACACTGGCCTGGAGTTTTAAAACGAACCATTCGCCACGAGTTTAATCCCCTCCTGTGGTATGATTTGTTTGCAGTTGTGTCATACGGTTTCCTTTGTCATGATGACAGCTTTGAGGGGACAGAGCTAGAGTTTGTCATGGCACACTATTGTGGAAGGATTCAACTGTAAAAAACTTGCATTTGTGGTCACAGTGGGGCCTTGCTAACTCTCTATGGTGTAATAAATATACCTAGATTTGGAGACACTTATTTGTAGCCAGCTGGCCCAGTGGCTTTACATTCTGCTTGGAGTTTACCGACTCACTCGAATGAATTCGATCCCCTGCCCGTGGTATGTTTCTATATATATATCCGTACAGTATTTTTTTTATATTTTACAGATTTGATGTATTTATAAATAAGACAAAAAACTATAAATCTGAGGATGTCTGAATGTCATGGATGTTGTGCAGGTAAGAAAACAATGATTGTCAATCAACAAGACCACTTGTATTACCTGGAGGCCACAGGGAAATGTCTTTGGTCCCCCTGCTCTTGCTCTATGCATCATGATCTTCCTAATTGTAATACAACACTGAAAGCTGACAACATGACTACGTCCTCTTCTCCCACCCTAATCTTGCCTCACTCAACGCCATTGTTAAACGAAGAAATAGTATAAATATCTACCTGATACTGATAATACACTTACACTTAATACTGTACAAAACCTCTTCTATATTATTTTGGTACAGGAGTCAGTTGCTACCCAGCTAACATTATTACAGACCAACACACCTTAGTGCCTAAACATAATGAGGACAAATTCCTGGGTCTGCATGCACTTACAGGCAACCTGAAATTCAACACGACATACAACACAACAAAAATAAAAGTATCCAAAAATGGTTGGATCCTCTCCAAATAGTTTACTATCTACGTACCACAATCACATACAACACACTATACTAATCACTCTTCCATCTATCCCTACTCACTTATGCTATTGTGCTTGGGGATCAACAGCAGTAACCCACCTAAAGCCAATATTAACCCAACAAAAAGCCATAGTAAGAATTATCACCACAATCCAATGAAGAGCAAACACCCCCCCCACTCTTCCAAGACTTAAAACTTACCAATATACAGAACATTCACACTTACTATTGTGCAACACAATATTTACAGAACCATTATTTCTAATATTAACCCTGAACTAAAACACTTTCTTGATAGTTGTACAGGATCCATAGACACAATACCAGACACAATAATCTCTATGCAGTCCCCCGTGTCCAGCTAAATCCTACAAAAAAGTCAACTGTACATAAAAGAGCCTAAAATCTGGAACTCCCTGTTCCTGAAAACCAAGAACTGCAGACTCACCACCATTTTTCAAAACTACTGTTTAAAAAAATATCTTATCCTCCCCTAACACAGCCCATCACTGGCTAACTATAATGAAAAACCACCTATTTCCTTCGTCTTTTTTTTGATCATGAACACATCCAAAACAACATAAGTATTTAACTCTCTCGATATCTGTGATTCCCCATAATTACGACTTACTCACCCAAATGACTTGTAAACATAAAATTCCTAATGCAGCTACTGCCTAATAAAGTTCTTAATTTAGCCGTAAGTATACCTAAGTCTCCCAATTTAAGAGCTTTAATAGAAAAACTATGTATCATGATGCCAAGACTTAACATTCCCATTACTTAATTTACTAACTTAATTACTGTTATATGTTTTTTGTACAACCTCATTATTAAAATCTAATCAACACACTTCATTACCTAGTATCAATAAGTATATTAATATGTACTGCACTATACCTGTGTCAATATAGAGTAAGAATGTAGTATTAGTCTGCCTGAAAAGCCTAGGCCATGCTAGAGGCCTTCTTTTGTAATAATATTTTATAACATGTAAACACACATATTGTAAACTTTGCAAGGAAATCAACTTTTTTTCATTTTCATGCTATAAACAAAAAGAAGCTGCATGTCTTGACTTTATTGAAACAAAGCTGAAGGGAGTTAAAGAAATTGTGGGAGAAAGAATGGAATTAGTATCATTGAAAACCTGAGATTTCAGCTAAGGAAGGAGAAGTAATAATGTGTAAGATCAGTAAGGGCAAAGGAAAATAAATGTAAAAATTCAAAATTATGAGGATTAAAATAAGGGTCAAATGTAAAAGAGGGACCATACTAAGTGTTTATGCACCTGGAGAACAAAGTAGTGAGAGGAGATATATATATATTTTGGGAGTTGTTAAGCGAGTATTTATGGAGTTTCTGAACCAAGTAGAGAGTACTGTAATTGTAGTCGAGGAGCAACTCTTATAGAGGACGTATAGAATAAGTTATGGGGTGTCAGGAGTAAATGGTAATGGATAGAAGGCCTATAATTGAATATTGGTATGGAAAGAGGCTTGGTAATAATACATATTTAAGAAAAGAGGATAAGTATATCAGATATGATACAGGGCGAATGACGGAAGTAGTGAATGACTTGTACTGGTGGATAAAGGTTGATGGGTAAACTTCAGATGTACATCTTTTAGAGGGGTAACAGATATATCATATCTTTATTCAGTTATATGCTATAGTAATATAAGAGAAGTTTGGGTATAAAGGAGAATGGCATCAGCAGTAAAATGTGAAAGTACATCACATTCTATCATGTCTGAAACTTTTTAAAATTTCAAGTTATTTTATATGTATTCTGTTAATTATGCTATGTGTACCTGTATATAAATATATCTTACACACTGTGCTGGCATGCATGTACATCTTAAAATCAACTAAAAGTCTCTACTCATGAGCCATAGTAATACTACGTAACAATAATCTCTACTTGGGCACATTGTCTTTATTTTACTTTCATATAGAATTTTTTTCAATTAACCATCCTACGATAATTTTTCTTCCAAATTAAATAATAAACATGTTACATAGCATTAAACATTATTACATACACCCACAGAATAAAAATTGACAAATATGAGATTTGTGTTTTACAAAGGCGGCACTGTAGGAGTGCCAAAAATTAAGTTTTCTCTATCAAACACTGGGGGAATAAATGTAGAAAATATTCCTTTTGTATGCCTTCATCTATATATAGCAATTCATGATCCCTTGTGGGTTTAGTACTTCTTTTTTATTATGATATAATAATAATCCACTTGCAATAATAATTGCAATAATAATTTGTAATAATAATTTTGTAATAATATTTGTGATAATTTGTGATAATAATTTTGTAATAAATATAATAATTTGTCAGAGCATCATTCCTTCTAAAAATTACATGAGAAATGGAAGTATTGGTCTTATTATTCTACTGTACCACTGTGGAGAGACAAATTGTATACAAATGTAAGGGTGTCAGTATGAATGTTTATGAACATAACCAATGCAATGTCTGTTTTGTTTATATAGTGGGTAGGGTGGCCAGACAGCTTCCCTACACTTTTCCTGACATATGGGTTCTCCTAGGTTCTTTACACATATCTGCTATGTATGATAATTCTATGTAACTGTATTTGTGGTATACCTGAATAAAACTTACTTAATTACACTACCCAACCTACCACACGACTTTCTACAAATATGTAAAATACTTTTCCACAACCTTTCACCCTACATTAAGACTACAAATATTTTAAGGTAAGTAATGGGTGTACTGTATATGCATTTTATCAACTATGGAGCTTTAAGCATCATCGAAGTGATATTATTGTGTGGGGTGAAGGTGGACAGGAGGGCTGCCACACCTAACTTCTTATAGTAAATGCTACTCACCTTTTGCCCTACATAAGAACTACGATATTTTGAGGTAAATAATGAGTGTACTGTGTGTTGGTGTATTCTTTTTAATTGGTTTTTTAATGCCTAGTTCTATTGCTAATTTATATATTTTTATGTAAACTTGTTATCTGCATTCACATACATTTGTAAGTGGAAAAAATGGCATTCTGCTTTCCAGGAGTAGCCTGGAACCTAAAACCTGCCGTATAATTGGGGCCTACTGTACACTGATCACAGCGTGAACAGTGGTTGTAGCAGAGCCACCACTCACTATATGTACAGCATATGCTGTCAGTGGTCCTTATAAACCAAACACCACACACCACCACCAATCCTCACATATTAATTAGTATACTTTATCAAGTTTTCTTATGTTACTAAGATTGTTTATTATGCCATGTTAGATGAACTTGATAGTAATTAAGCTTAACAGTTGATAATAGCTCACATTTAAGCATTTTGTCCTGTCTCCAAACAATAAACTTTGCATCCTCTCAGCTCCTCCCATTTTGCATATACATGAAGGCCCCACTTATACGGCTGGTTAGGTCCAGGCTATACCCGCCGTAAAGCGAAACCGCCGTAAAGAGGAACACCTTTTACCTCTTCGACTTACAAATGCATACAAACAACACTATATAACAAGTTTACACTAACATATATTAAGTTACAATAGAACCAGCATCAAAAAAAACAAATAAAAAGTACAATGTGGAGAGTAAGACACTGTGCAAATCTGGGTATCTTTATTGTAGATGTTTTCGCCATCCATGGCTTAATCAATACAAATTCAGGACATAACTTGAAGACAGTAGAACATGTACAAAGATGAGTAATCATCCCTCAACCTAGAGTAGGTGAGGCGAACAGCACCATAGTCGAGGAGATTCTGAAGCAGAAAAGAATCCGGCGCTTATTATAGTAACGTCAGGTGAAGCAAGACAGAGGGCAAATTCACTGGTGGGCGGGATTCCCCAGTGGAAGTAGTTCCTTCCCAAAAGAGATGGTTTAGTTGTAGTAGTAGTTGTGAAGGTTATGTACAGTCCTCAAATTAAATTTCCATGATGTTGCATGTCTGACAAGTTTGTGTTACGAATGGTTAATATAATACCGACAGAGAGAGTAAGACACCTGTACTTACTATATAAGCGCCAGATTCTTTCCTTTCTTGCTTCAGAATCCTCCCTCGACTATGGTGCTGTTCGCGACCCATGCTACTCCTAGGTTGAGGGAACTGATTACCTCATCCTTTGCTGTACATAGTTCTACTGTCTTCAAGTTTTGTCCTGAATTTGTATTGATAACGCCACTGGATGGCGAAAAGTCTACTATATGATACCGCAGATGTTGCAACATGTGTCCTTACTCTCATCTTGTTCGGTATTATATACCATTTCGTACACAACTTGTCAGACACTGCCACATCATGGAATCGTTAATTCTGAGGACATGTACATAACCTTCACAACTACCACTACAACTAACCTCATCCTCTTTGGGAAGGACCTACTTCCATGGGGAATCCACGCCCACCAGTGAATTTGGCCCTCAGTCTGCTTCACCTGAACGTTACTATGTAAGCGCAGGATTCTTTCTTCTCTGCTTCAGAATCTCCTCGACTATGGTGCTGTTCGCACCTACTCCTAGGTTGAGGGACTGATTAATACCTCATCTTTCTGTACATAGTTTCTACTGTCGTTCAAGTTTAATGTCCTGGAATTTGTATTGATAAAGCCACTGGATGGCGAACGTCCTACAATAAAGATACCCAGAATGTGCACATGTTCTTACTCTCCATCTTAGTCGGTATTATATACCATTCGTACACAAAAAGTACAATACACACATAGTGCAGCTTCATTACTTACCTAAAAATTTTTATAGATCTTAATCTAAGGGTGAGACAAGTAGCATTTATTGTAAGAAATCAAGTGTGGTATGTATGGTAGTCAGCCAGGCTACCATACCAGGCCACCCCACCCACACAACAATTCTATGAAATTAGCACCCAGAGCGATAAAAATGTATATTACAGTTCACTCATTAACTTATCCTTAATTTAAAAATATAGGTGGAGATGAGTATGAAATTTATTGGTAAAAAATCAAGTGTGGTTCTGTATGGTAGTCAGGCCGGCCCTACCATACCATGCCAACCCACCCCACACATATATTCCATGATATTTAACCCTTAACCCTTTGGAGGGTTTTGGTCGTACTATAGTCTTACAGAGTATGGGGTTTTTGGGGGGGGGGGGGTCGTACAGTACTCATAAATTCTAGTCGGCCTCATATCTAGTGGGAGAAAGCTGGTAGGCCTTCATATGAAAAGAATGGGTCTATGTGGTCCAGTGTGCACAGTCTAAAAAAATCCTGCAGCACACAGTCGAAATGAGAAAAAAAAAACTTTGACCATTTTTTTTTAATAAATCAGCAGCGACTTTGCAGTGTATTTTCGTATGGTAATTATGTTGTATTCTAGTTTTTCTTGGTCTCCATTTATAGAATGGAAGACAAATTACAGAAATTGAGATGATTTTGACTGGTTTTACAATGAAAGTAGGCGCCTTGAAATTGAGCTCAAAGTAAGCAGAAATGTTCGAATTTTACCAAACTTCAAAAGTAAACATATCGTGCCAAGTGTGCAATACACGTCAACTGGTGAGTCTAATTTCTTTCACAAGTCAACCAATGAATATTAACCATTTTTTACACTAATGCTTAGTCTGCATAACAGTAATCTTATATTTTTTGTGAAATAAAATTCAAAGTGTAAAGCAAAAGAATATAAGAGAGCCTTGAGACGTGACTAATGACTAGAAGAAATGTCATTTTAGTGCCAGGAATGTCCCTTTCTTGTTTATTCTGGACCCTATTCGGAAATTGGCATCTTTTGAAATTGTGTTGAAATGGCAAAATTGCTAAATTTCTAGACCACTGTACTGGACAGTTTTGAATTTCAATAAATGGGTGGTTTTTCTTGCACCATTCGATAGAAAAAATGGAGTTCTAAAGCGAATATTTCATGTTTTTTGTCGACTAGTACAGTGAAATGGCCGAAAAAAGGGGCTCAGAGTGGGCAAAATCACGATGCCGTAACATCACCGAGACCGCTAACTTGCGAGAGCAAATTCTAAAGTTTTCTATAAAATTTCAAACTTTTTGGTGTCTTAATGATCACGGAAAAGGATTCATCTATCATTTCATAGGAAAAATACTTTTTTTTTTTTAAAATTGGCCAACCCTGCGAACGAAGTTTCGGAGAGGGCCTGTCGACACCTCAAAGGGTTAAGCATCCCAGAGCGATAAAATGTATATACAGTTCACTCATTACTTACCTTAAAATATTTGTAGTCTTAGTGTAGGGTCCAGAGAAGTAAATGAGATAAACGACTAAAGGAGAGAGAGAAAAGAATGAGTGCATGAGAGGGGAACAGGCCAGAGTATGTCAACAAACCAGGGCCGAAGGTAAGTTTTGTAAACGAAGTGTACCGTCTGGTTGTGTACAAGTTACATTGTGTACAGTTGTCTCTACATTGAATACCGGTAGAATAAATAAAGAAGAACACGTTCCCATTCTCATGTAACATCATTTAAGAAAAATGATGCTCTGAGTGAAAGGCAATGGAAATAAGTCACTCCTGCTTTTTTGGGTTTATCCTAGGTTCTTACCACATATGGTTGTTTATGTATGATCATCTATGTTAACTGTATTTGTGTATACCTGAATAAACTTACTTACATACATACGAAATGAATAATTTTCTACAGTTACCCCCAGTAACACATTTCTCTTTTCTCTTATGTTAGATTAGAGAAAATGTTATTCTTCTTGGCATCACTGTACAAGTATCTGGCACGACATCTCATATTTATGTTTATTTATTCTATTGTAGGGTGTTATTTATCATCTTTTATTTATGTATCGTGTTATTATTATTTTTTATTATTTTTTTTTTTATTATCAACACCGGCCGTTTCCTCAACCAAGGCAGGGTGGCCCGAAAAAGAAAAAACTTTCACCATCATTCACACTCCATCACTGTCTTGCCAGAAGGGGTGCTTTACAAACTACATTTTTAAACTGCAACATTAACAACCCCTCCTTCAGAGTGCAGGCACTGTACTTCCCATCTCCAGACTCAAGTCCGCCTGCCGGTTTCCTGAATCCCTTCAATACACGTTACTTTTCTCACAACTCCAACAGCACGCAAGTCTTAAAAAAACCATTTCGTCTCCATTCCACTCCTATCAAACACTCTCACGCATGCCGCTGGAAGTCCAAGTCCCCTCGCACACAAAACCTCCTTTACCCCCTCCCCTCCAACCCTTCCTAGGCCGAACCCTACCCCGCCTTCCTTCCACTACAGACTGATACACTCTTGGAAGTCTTCGTTTCGCTTTCCATTCTCTCTTACATTGTCCGAACCACCTCAACAACCCTTCCCAGTCCCTCTGGACAACAGTTTTGGTAAATCCGCACCTCCTCCTAACTTCCCAAACTACGAATTTTCTGCATTATATTCACACCACACATTGCCCTCAACATGACTTCTCACTGACTCCAGCCTTCTCCTCGCTGCAACATTCATCAACCCACGCTCACACCCATATAAAGAGCGTTGGGTAAAACTATACTCTCATACATTCCCCTCTTTGCCTCCAAGGACAAAGTTCTTTGTCCCACAGACTCCTAAGTGCACCACTCACTCTTTTTTTTTCCCTCATCAATTCTAGATTCACCCATCTTTCATAACCCATCCGCAGACGACGTCCACTCCCAAATATCTGAATACGTTCACCTCCTCCATACTCTCTCCCTCCAATCTGATATTCAATCTTTCTAATCACTAATCATTTTGTTATCCTCATAACCTTACTCTTTCCTGTATTCCACCTTTAATTTTCTTCTTTTGCACACCCTAACCAAATTCATACCACCAAACTCTGCAACTTCTCTTCATAATCTCTCCAAGAGCACAGTGTCCATCAGCAAAGAGCAGCTGTGACAAAACTCCCACTTTGTGTGTGATTCTTTATCTTTTAACTCCACGCCTCTTGCCAAGACCCTCGCATTTACTTCTCTTACAACCCCCATCTATAAATATATTAAACAACCACGGTGACATCACACATCCTGTCTAAGGCCTACTTTAACTGTGAAAAAATTCCCCGCTTTCCTATCATACTCTAACTTGAGCCTCACTATCCTTTAAAAACTCTTCCACCAGCTTTCAGTAACCTAACCCTCCTACACCATACACTTGCAACATCTGCCACATTGCCCCCCTATTCCACCCTGGTCATACGCCTTTTCCAAATCCATAAATGCACAAAGACCTCTTTAGCCTTATCTAAATACTGTTCACTTATATGTTTCACAGTAAACACCTGGCCACACACCCCCTAGCTACCTATCTAAAGCCTCTTGTTCCATCGCTATCCCAATTCTCCCCGTCTTACTCTTAATTCTCTCAAATTTATAACTCTACATACACTTTACCAGTACACTCAACAACTTATACCCCCCTATAATTTTTGCAACTCTCTTTTATCCCCTTTGTTGCCTTATACAAAGGAACTATGCATGCTCTCTGCCAATCCCTAGTACTTACCCTCTCCATACATTTATAATATAATTGGCACCAACCACTCCAAAACTATATCCCCACCTGCTTTTAACATTTCTATCTTTAATCCCATCAATCCCGGCTGCCTTACCCCCTTTCATTTTACCTACTGCCTCACGAACTTCACCCACACTCACGAACTGACTCTTTCCCTCACTCCTACAAGATGTTTTATTCCTCCTTGCCCTATACACGAAATACAGCTTCCTATCTTCATAACAACATTAACCAATTTCCTCAAAATATCCTTCCTTCTTCCCAATACCTCTAACTCTCCATTTAATAACTCTCCTCCCTATTTTAACTGTACAAATCCATTTGTTTCTAGGCTTTCTTAACTTTTAATCTCCACTTCCAAAACTTTTTTTCTTATTTCAAACAAAATTTGTTGATAACATACTCACCCACTCTCTCATTTGCTCTCTTTTTTACATTGCTTCACCACTCTCTTAACTTCTCTCTTTTTATCCATATACTTTTCCCTCCTGGCATCACTTCACTTTGTAAAAACTTCTCATATGCTAACTTTTTCTTCCCCTTACTACTCTCTTTACATCACATTTTCACCAATCGCTCCTCTTCCCTCCTGCACCCCCCATCTTTCCTGTAACCACAAACTTCTGCTGAACACTCTAACACTACATTTTTAAAACCCACCCCATACCGATCTTCGACCCCATTGCCTATGCTCTCATTAGCCCATCCTATCCTCCCAATAGCTGTTTATATCTTACCCTAACTGCTCCTCTTTTAGTTATAAACCTTTACCTCTCTCTTACCCTGATGCTTCTATCTCTTGTACCCATCTACCTTTTACTCTCAGTGTAGCCTACAACTAGAAAGTATCCATGATATATCTGTGGCCCCTCTATAAACATGTACATCCTGAATGTCTACTCAACAGTCTTTTTTATCACCAATACATAATCCAACAAACTACTGCAGTTTCGCCTACATCATATCGTGTATACTTATTTATTCCTCTTTTTCTTAAATAGTATTACCTATAGACTAAACACCTTTCTATACAAATTCAATCAAAGGGCTCCCATTATCATTTACAACCTGGCAAACCCAAACCTTACCTACCACAAGACCCCTCTAAAAGTTTTCTCCTACTTTAGCATTTCAATTCCCCTACCACAATTACTCTCTCCTGGTTCAAAGGCCCTCCTATACATTCACATTAACATCTCCCAAAATCCCTCTCTCTCTCCTCTGCATTCCTCATCTTCTCCAGGTTGCATACACGCTTATTATACCCACTTCTCGCATCCACCTTTACTTTAATATCCACATCATCTGAATTTAACACATACCATATGTCTCTTTCCTCCATTCCATAACTGACATTTAACATTTACTGCTACCCCTTCCTTTGCTCTAAACTCACTCAGATACACCAATTTAATCCCCATTTATTTTCCCCCCACTGAAACTCTCCAACCCCCTTCACTTTGTTCCGGCTATGGGGCCAGGACATCCAACTTCTTTTCATTCATAACATCAGCAATCATGCCTGTTTCCTTGTCATCCGCACTACATCCACGCAATTTTAAGCAACCCAGTTTATAAAGTTTTTCTTCTCTCTATTTTTAGTAATTGTATACAGGAGAAGGGGGGTTACTAGCACCATTGCTCCCGGCATTTAAGTTCGCCTTAAAACATACGGACAACTGCAAGGCTTACGGAGGAAAGATTCTTTTCCACTTCCCCATGGACAATAGAATAAATAAAAAGAACAAGAGCTATTTAGAAAAAGGAGAAAAACCTAGATTGTATGTAATATATATATATATGCCATGTGCGTGTCTCTGAAGTGTGACCAAAGTGTAAGTAGGAGAGCAAGATATCCCATGTTATCTGCGTGTTTATGAGACAGAAAAAATACATGGCTGGATTAATGAAAATGGTGTAATATGAACGTAATAACAACATTTAAATTTTTTTGCGACACCACGGGAGACACTCAGGATTGGGGTTGCGACATTCATAGGGTTAAAATTGCCACTAGGACCCAGGCTTGAGATCACTGATCCCCTGTCTCCACAAAATAACTGTCCATAGTCCTTCTGTTTCAGGCAACCTCTTTAACAAGTTCCCCTAAAATGGAACATGGTTCTGTCACTGAACTTGTTGCAGAAGATGGCTTGATTTTCAGCTTGCTCAGGGTGTACTCTGTACAAACATTGGACATCATTCCACTTGGCACAATCTCCTTAATCTTTGAAGAAGGCACCTCAACCCACTCCCTCTTCCTCCTCCTCTGAAGCAAGTTCCTCAGCTGTTGGTCTGATACGCTCCAGAATGAAGCTCTTGCAGCTCTCAGTGGTTTAGCTCTTCCTGTGGTCCTCCACCAACTTTTCCACATCCTCACCACTCACCACCAACCCAATGTTACCCCATGCCTCAAAAAGGTCCCACAACAGGCAGAGGGTGAGCAGGGTCAAGGTCAGGTCAGCCTCAAACTCCTTCAAATCCCCTCTTTTGGACACAATCTGGCCACAATTGTCTCCAAGCAGAGTCAAAGTCCTGGAAGTCACTCCCTCCCAAGCCTACCTATAAGGCTTATGGAGCTGTAGATGTTGAAGTGATTCCTCCATAACCTCTTAGCAACTAGTGTCTGTGGTCACTTCAAAGCATTTTCAAACACAGCTTTTGGTGTAGAGTTTTTTTGAAGTTAGAATGACCCTGCTGGTCCATTGGGCATGAGGATAGAAGTGGTGTTTAGGAGGCAAGACTCACTTTTATAAAACTGAAGCCTTAGACAAAGAGATCTAATAAGTTTTTGGAGGATGAGCAGAGCATTGTCCATAACAAGGAAGGCACTTGAGTGGGCAATTTCTTCTTTCCTGGAGGTATTTTTTTCACACTGGGGCCAACACTCATTGACCCTCGTTTGAAAATTTGTCTTTGTGACCCCATGCCTATGATTAGCTTTCCACAAGACACATAACCTTGTTTCTTAAAGACATTGTTTTTCCTTTTCACACTGGATTTTCTGAATGATATCACAAGCAAAGCTTTCGACTTTCAAAATCACGCACTAGCATTAGCACAGAACAAAAGAGCAAGCCTGTCTTTCATAGGCTTGTGTCCTGGCAGTGTAGGCCTGTTTGTGGGTTCCTCGTGTGATGAAGGTCCTTTTTGGCATTTTCTTCCAAAACAAGCCTGTTTCCGTCACAATTTAACACTTGTGTCAGGTTTCAATTCTTCACTGTCTATGTACCTCTTAAACTCCTGTTACAAACTCTAAACTTCTCATGCCCCGTTTGTTGAACTGGCTGCCTGCACCATGTCTTACCAACATTGTGAATGCCACCTACGCTTCTTAACTGTCAAAAACCAGCCTCTGCTGCCTTAAATTTCACTATCACACTGGTTTCCCGATTTTTCTTCTGTACCGATTGGCATGCAACTTCCTTGCCTTTTCGCAAATAATCGTCTCTGAAAACACTATCACTCTGCAATCTCTTTATCCTGATCCACACCAGCAACAACATTCCCAACCTCTTTCAATATTTGGGTCTTTTTTTAGGTTAGGATATTAACACCTGCCTCGGTGGGAGACGACCAACTTGTTGAAAAAAAAAAAATAAAAAACTTAACACCTTTCACATCAGCTTCCCTTTGATTTGCTCTTCTTTGACATATAGAACCAAATGGTCGACTTGCTTTTCCCATACATCCTAGAAAGCTCAACAAGTTCTCACACCACTCTCATACTTCTGTATATTTCCTTCACATCTATGGGTGTTTCTCACTTTCTTTCCACAGGTTACTCACTAGCAAGTTTCTTTGGGCCCATGGCACTTATTTCACATCCCACAAGCACTAAACACAACGAAATAATCGTAAAATGTGTGATTGAAGCGCAGGTTAGTGGTTCACAGTCAATCATAAACAAAGCTGACTGCTCACGGCGCCTGTGCGTGGGTGACGGCGGACAAGCGGGCCCGCGGAACTGTCCCTATCCCGGCGGTCCGAAAATAGGTGCAGCGTTCGATAATAGGGACACAGTTGTCCAAAAAAATGGTCCTATTTCAGAAATGTTTCGATCTATGATACGTTCGATTTATTGAGGTTCCGCTGTACCATTCAATCTCCATTCACGTCCTATCGAACACGCTCATGCACCCTGCTGAAAGTCCAAACCCCTCGCCCACAAAATCATCCCTTACTCCCTCCTTCCAAACTTTTTTCGAGGAACGATCCCCTACCCCGCCTTGCTTCCCTTAACAGATTTAAAAAAATTCTCTTCATGTCATTCTACTTTGATCCATTCTCTCTAAATGACCAAACCACCTCAACAACCCCTCTTCAGCCTCACTGACTAATACTTTTTATTAACTCCACACCTTCTCCTAATTTTCACACTCCGAATTTTCTGCAAATATTTTACACCACACATTGCCCTTAGACCAGGACATCTCCACTGCCTGCCAAAACCGCCTCCTCGCTGCTGCATCACCAACCCAAGTTTCACACACCCATTATAAGGTGTTGGCACTACATACTTTCATACATTCCCCTTCTTTGCCCTCCCAAAAGATAACTTTTTTGTCCTCCACATATACCTTCAACGAACCACTCCACCTTTTTTTCCATCGTCATTTCTATGATTAACCTAATCCTTCATAAATCCAATTCGCCGACACGTCAACTCCCAAGTATCTGAAACATTCCCTTCTTTCCATACTCCTCCCACTCAATTTGATATCCAATTTTTCTTTATCTAAATCATTTGATCCCACTAATGTAACTTACTCTTTTCTATGCACAACTTTCAACTTTCTACCTTTACACACACTTCCCAAACCTCGTCCACTAACTGTGCAATTTTCTTTAGAATCTCCCATTAAAGCCACATATCAGCAAAAAGCAACTGTGTCAATTCGCCATTTTGTATTTGATTCCCCATATAATTTAAATCCACCCCTCGTCCCAAACACCCTAGCTATTTACTTTCCTTTTACAACCCCATCTTATAAATACTTGAACAACCATGGACATTACACATCCCTGTCTAAGACCTCTTTAAGCCGGAAGTAGTTCTCCCTTCTACACACCCAACCTGAGCCCATATCCTCATAAAAAACTCTTTACAGCATTTAATAACTTACCACCTATTCCATATACTTGCAAATATCTGCCACATTGCTCCTCTATCCACTCTATTCACATGCTTTTCTTAAATCCATAAATGCAATAAAAACTTCCCTACCTTTATATCTAAAACTGTTTCACAATATATGCTTCAAGGAAAACACTTGAGCTACACCATCCCTACCCACTCTAGAAACCTCCTAGCTTATCCCGCAATTCTACATTCTGTCTTACCCTAATTCCTGTCTTTCAATAATAACCCTATTAGTACACTTTTCCCTGGTATATCGGTAAATCTTATTCCCTAAATTTTTACAATCCTTTCCATCCCCCTTCCCTTTATATAAAGGGACTAATACATGCCTCTGCAATCCCTATGTACCTTCCCTCTTTTCATACATTAAACAAAAATATCCCCAGACCACTTCCCAAACACATGTCCCCCCCCCCCTTCCCCAGCTTTTAACATTTCCCTGTCATGATCCAGTCAGTTTCCAGCCTGCTTTACCCCCTTTCATTCTAACGTTGGTGCTCACGCACCTCCACCACACTCACATCCTGCTTTTTCTTCAACTCTCTAAAAGATGGTATAACCTCCCAGGCCAGTGCATGAAATTACACCGTCCTCCCTTTCTTCATCGACATTTAAAAGTTCCTCAAAATATTCTCGCCATCCTACCCAAAACCTCCATCTCCCCAACTACTAACCCTCTACTCCTGTTTTTAACTGACAAATCCATTTGTTCCCTAGGTTTTCTTAACCTGTTTAACTCCCAAATTTTTTTTCTTTTTTTTTCATTAAAATTTCTTGACAGTGCCTCTCCCACTCTATCATCTGCTCTCCTTTTGCACTCTCTCACCACACCCTTCACCTTCTTTTATTCTCCATATACTCCTGCTCTTCTTATAATGTCTTCTGCTTTGTAAATACCTCTATAAGCTACATTTTTCTCTTTTATCACACCCTTCACTTCAATCATTCCACCAATCATCCTCCTCTTTCCTCCGCACCCACCCTCCAATAAACCACGAAACTTTCTTTCTGCCCACATTCTAATACTGCATTTTTTAAAACTATTCCAACCCCTCTTCACCCCCCCCCACTACTCATACCTGCACCAGCGCACGTTTCTGCCATAGTTTGCTTATTATTTCACCGCGAACTTCCTCCTCCCTTAGTTTTATATCCACACTTTCAACACCTCCCTCGTTGCTTTTTGTTGCCATTTTCCTCTTATCCCATCTATTCCATACTTCTAACTGTTGCAACAACTAGATATTGATCCGATATAAGTCAGTTTGCCCCTCTATAAATTGTACTCCTCGTGAGCTTACCATCAACCTTTTATCCACCAATACATAATCTAACAAACTACTTTCATTACGTGCTAACATCATAAACCCTGTATATTTAATTATTCCTCTTTTTCATAAAACTATGTATTACTTATTACCAAACTTCCTTTCTCTACACACAGCTTCATTAAAGGTTCCCCATTTTCTTTCCCCCTGGCACCCCAAATTTACCACTACTCCCCCAAAAAACTTTTTGTCACTTTAGCTTTAAAAATCCCCAACCACAAGTACTCTCACATTGGTTAAAAACCCCCCAGCATTCACCAAATTTCCCAAAATCCTCCCCCTTCCTTATATTTCTCTCTTTCCCCGGTGCATATCGCTTACTAAAAACTCACTTCCCATCCAACCTTTATTTTACCCACATAATCCTTAAATTTAAATACATTTATAGCCCTTTTTTCCCTGCTGCTTCCCCTTAAACATTATTGCTACCCTTTTTTAGCTCTAAAATCTATTTGAAACCCTGACCTAATCCCATTTTTTTCCTCTCCCCTGAAACTCACCCCCCCTTTAGCTTTTTTTTTCACTTAAACCAGGACATCCAGTTCTTTCATTCAAAAACATCCCCAATTATTCTTTTTTTATATTTTGCACAAAACCGACTTTCCCCCCTTTGAAAAAAAAAAAGAAAAAAAAAAAAAAAGGGGATAGAAATTTTTTTGGCTTTTGTTATTTTAAACACCCCATGGCTTACGGGAGGAAAAATTTTATTTCACTTTCCCATGGTATAAAAGGGAAAAATAATTAGAGCAAGAAATAAGATAAAACAAAGAAACTCGATGGATGTTTAAAAAAACGTGTACATGTTTTGTTTGGGTGACCAAGTGTAAGCAAAGAGCAAGCATCCTGAATCTGCTATTTTGAGACAGACAAAAGACACCAGCAATCCACCATCATGTAAACAATACAGGGTTTCGTTTTACACTCCTTTGGGAGAAAGGAGTACCCCCCCCTGGGGGGGTTGCTTCTACCGCCCACTAGTACAATAAAATGTATAAATGAACATTTAAAATCACACTTACCTTTACTGAAAACTTGTTTATGTAGGGGCCGGGAGGGGGGAGAGGGGAAAGAGTTTATTGTTGGAGAAAATGCAACTTAACTCTTGGTTATTTTCTATCAAATTTAACTAATATAACATAAACAATATTAATACATGAACGACATACCATCTGAATGAATAATATAATCATTATGTTTGTAACAATGGTTTTTTTGTTGTTGTTGTTGTTTGGGGCATATGGGCCACTGGAGCAAAGCCTACATAAAGGTGGTGAACGCTGCAGCTGAAACAGCAGTGTTTTCTGTAGCCTATAAACTCCAACAACTTGGAAGGAGTTAGTAGAATTTCTGAATCACTAAAAAAGACACCCCCCTACCCATACTACCAACAACCACTAACCTTACCACCACCAACCCCTACCACCCTCTATATCATCCCACTACATTTACAACCTCCTACCACCCCCTAACCCCCACCCCTTTTTGTATTTTGCTACAAATTTTTTGAATTATATAGTGTTTTTTCACATTCTTTACCAAGAGTTGGGGACTAAAGCTTTTTTTGGGGCCTGGGGGACTTATTTTGCAGTCGACACAATAAAAAGTGGCCCAAAACAATGGTTATTACGAATGTTTGTATGCCTGGCAGGTATGTTCACTCACGGAAAAAAAATGCTACACTGGCTGAGAATGTATGTGGGAGGTGGCTTTGTCTGCATGTGGGCACGGACAGGTTCCCAAAGATCGATTTTAAAACAATTTAAATTTAAGAAAACTGAATAAAAAAATTAACGATAAAAAATCGCCCAAAAACCAAAAAGGCAAAAACGGGGGTTGACGAAAACAGAGGGTCCACTGTTCCATTGCATGATAGGGTGGCTAATGCTGTTTGCCCCCCTCGAGAGATAAAACCCCCCCCCTGGCAAAAAACTGTGAAAAATAAACCAGCCCTCCCTCCCCTTAAAAAAAAAATCTTCCTTAGGTGGAAAGGAAAAAAAAATAGTAACATAGTAGCAGAATGGAGTATTAATTAGCGAAGTAGGGCAGTCTATGGACAAGAGAAGAGTAGGGAAAGGTGGAGAAGAAAGGTTCGGTCACGTCACAAATGTTTTGAAGTTTTGGGGCATTTGACAATGTAAAGGGAAAGGAAGACATCACAGAGAAAAGCCAGGACTAAGGGGCCTTAACCAAATTTTGGTTGACTCTGTTATTCATGCCCGATTAGTTCATTTTTTACGTATACTATCAGAAGCTTGATGACCCTGCCTGTGAAGTTTCAAAACAAACAGCCAAAAAGCAAAAAAAAAAGGGGAAAATTAACTAAAAAAATTTCATTTTGGGAAAGATCAAACCAAAAGAAGGGATGGGAAAAGTGGTTTTGCCCACTTTTTGCTGTAGAAAACTCTAATTACCTCATCTAATGAGTTCAAATGCTGTAATAAACTATCTTCATTTTAAAAAAAAATAACAGTTTTCGTTTTTGACATTTGTATTCAAAAAGTGGCATGTAATCTTTTAAAGCAATCATCATTTGTGTTTGTTTGGAAATGCTTAAAATTTATTCTTTTAATTTGAAAACCACTAAAAGATAAGTAACTATTCGAGTAATTTCGAAGTACTCGGGGTTTTATTTTTTTTTGAAAAAAAATCCCCCTTTTTTTTTCACGTTTTCTAAGCTGTGGTGTCTATTCAGTTTACCCCCTTGGCTAGACTGTTTTCCTCAAGGGTCACGAAAAAAACAGGTAATAACCTTGCGGTGGGTAGTGCCCATAAAGCCCCTTTTTTTACTGCCTTACATTTTGCTAGATGTATTTTTTCCGAAGTAATTTTTTTTTCTTGCTATTAATATTTCGCCCTTTTGTATAAAAAACTTGTGATATATAATTAAGCCTTTTTGTTGTTTTTTAGTGTAGGAATAAAATTTTGTTTGCTGCTCTCTGTCACCCCAAAACCAAGTAATTTATGAATGTCACCATTCTTCCCAGAAAGGTTTGTTGGTTCTTGATTTTTATTAGTCCCCCCACTCTACAAGAGTAAATCGTGAATTATTATATTGAAAAAAAATTTAAAAAAATTAATAAAAAAAAACAAAAAAAAAGAAAATTCTGGCAGTTAGCTTGCATGAAACGCCAGGGCTTCACCAATAAAGTTTTAAGATTTAAAATTTTCCTTTTTAAGAACTCATAAAATGTGATAATTTCCCATGGCATTCCCAGAAAGCTTGGCTATTTTTCATTGAGTTAAAACTAAATTTTTTTTTTTTTTTTTTACTCTGACAATCCACAGTCGGGCCCCCTAAGATTCATAGGGGGAAAGTTGTGATAAGGAATTTTGGATCATGTCACTCTCTCTGGTGATTATAAAAAAACCTGAATCTTCTGTTCCCCAAAAAATATACTTATATGACTGTAACTGCAACAATCTTGCTAAACAATCAGCGTTTTGGGTTTGGGTCCCCTAGTTTTTATCCTTGAATAAATTTACGTATTTTAAAAATTTTTGGGAGTGAGATTAATAAGTTGAGGAAGCCTAGGAAACAAAGGATTTGACGTTAAATATAGGAGAGATGGTTATTAAAATGGAGTTAGAGTATCGGGAAGTGGAAGGAATATTTTGGGAATTTTAAAAATGTTGATTAAATAGGGAAGCGGATTTCGTGTATAGGGAAAAAAGAGGAAAAACTTGTAGGAGTGGGGAAAAAGCCATTTGGGGAGTGTGGGGGAAGTTTGGAGGCAGGGGGTAAAAGGGAAAACGGGGGGTTAAAGGCATGGGATTGATGGGATATGATAGAAATTTTTTAAAAAACAGGTGGGGAAAAGTTTTGGAGTGGTTGGTGTTAATTTAATAAATGATGGAGAAGGGGAAATGTCCTAGGGTTTGGCAGGACATGCATTTTCCCTTTGTAAAAAGGAAAAAGGGGATAAGAGAGAAAAAAAATTTAGGGTAATAAGTCTGAGTTTACCTGGTAAAGTGTTTTGGTACAGTTTTTATTGAAAGAATTAAAAGTAAGTGGAGAGGGAGGCAAAAGAAAAAAGGGGCTTTGGAAAAAGGGAGGAGTGTGTAGACCAAGTGTTTACAGGAAAATATGGGAAACAGTATTTAGATAAAGGGTAAAGTTTGCTGTGGCTTTATGGATTTGGAAAAAGGCATATATGATTATGTATGAGTGAAGTAAAGTGTTGAATGGAAAGTATTTTTTTTTTTGGGGAATTTTTTTCTTTTTGGGGTCACCTGCCTGGGGGGAGACGGCCCCCCATTGTTAAAAAAAAAAAATTTGACAGGGTGGTGGGGTAGGCAAGTGGCAGTGTTCGGTGTATGGTATGGAGGTAGGTTTTGAAAGCAGTGAAGAGTTTTTATGAGGATAGTGGGTCAGGGGGAGTTTTTGGGAGAGGGAGATTATTTTCAGTAAAAGTAGGCCCTTTGGCAAGGATGTGTGATGTTACCCCGGGTTGTACAAAATATTTAAGATGGGGTTGTAAAAGAAATGCTTGAGGTGTTGGCAAGAGGTGTGGAGTTAAAAGATAAAAATTTAACAAAAGTGGAGTTGTCCAAAATTGCTCTCTCTGTGACACTGTGCTTTTGGGAGATTTTAAAAGGTTGCAGAGGTTTGTGGTGAATTTGGTAGGGTATGTAAAAAAAGAAAATAAAAAATGAATATAGGAAAGAGTAAGGTGATGAAGAAACAGAAAGATTAGGTGATAAAGATTGTATATTTCGACTGGAGGGGGAGGGAAAATGGAGGAGGGGAATGTATTAGTATTTGGGAGTGGCTGTCAGCGATGGGGCTATGAAGATGAAGTGAATCATAGAAATGATGAGGGGAACAGGGTGAGTGGGCACTTAGGAGTCTGTGGGACAAAGAACTTTGTCCATGAAAGCAAAAAAGGGGAAGTGGAGAGTATTTGTACCCAAAACTCTTGTATGGGTGTGAAGATGGGTGATGAAGCTGCAATGGGGAAGGTGGGGCAGTGGAGATGTTATGTTATGGCAATGTGTGGGGTGAAATTTAATGAGGAATTGGTTTTAAAATAAGGAGAAAGGTGTGGGGGTTACAACATATTACCAGAGGGCTGAGGAGGGGTTGTCGAGGTGGTTCGGAGATGTAGAGAGAATGGAACAAAACAAATGACTTCGAGTTATAATCGTAGTGGGGGGAAGACGGGGGGAGGGGCGGCCTGGAACAGTTGGAGGGGGGGGGTTAAAGGAGGTTTTTTGTGCGAAGGGCTTGGACTTCCACAAGCTGCTGAGCGCATTTTTTAGGAGTGAAAGGAGACAAAAGGCTTTTAACTTGATGTGCTGTTGGGTGGAGTGAGAGCAAAGTAACATTTATGAAGGGATTCAGGGAAACTGGCAGGCGACTCGAGTCCTGGAGATAGGAAGTACAGTCCCTTGCACTCTGAAGAAGGGGTGCTCTCCTTTCGTTAGTGTGACTTTGTAAATGGTCCAGTCGGCCCGAAACACGTTTTAAGCTCCTCTCTTCTATGTAGGGGATATTTGTGTATGAGGGTGGTAATGTTGCAGTTTTATAACTGTAGTGTAAAGCACCCCTCTGGCAAGACAGTGATGGAGTGAATGATGAAAGTTTTTCTTTTTCAGGCCACCCTGCCTTGGTGGGAATTGGCTTAATAGTTAAGGGATAAAATATTTGGGAGAGTTGCTTCAAATTTGGTTTTGAGTTTAGCATAGTATGGGTATGCTTGTTATTGAGAAATGAGATGATTTTTAAGTACAGTCCTAAATTGATTTGTGGGCAGGGGATCTCTTGCTGCTTTGGGTAAAGAGTTCCAGATCTTCAGGCCCTTTTGTGCATTGCATTTTTTGCATAGTGTGAGACGGACACTAGGGATGTCAAAAAGTTTTTTGTGCCTCGTGTTTATGCCCGTGTGTTCTGCTGAAGCTGTCTAGAAGAAGTTTGAGTGGAGGGTTCATATTGGAGTTTATTGTTCTGTATATATAGTAGTTCTATTTGAAACCCCTGACCTAATCCCCTTTATTCCTCTCCACTGAAAATCTCCCACCCCTTCAGCTTCTTCTGATTCATAATATCCACAATCATCTCTTCTTATCATTCGCACAACAATTTATGCACATTCAAACATCCCCCTTTGACGATTTTTTTCTTTTTCTTTTTAGTAGGCTATACAGGAAAAGGGGTTAGTAGCCCATCGTTCCCGGCATTTTAGTTGACTTTTACAACATGCATGGCTTACAGAGGAAAGATTCTTATTCCACTTCCCATGGATATAAAAGGAAAAGCAATAAGAACAAGAAAATATTAAGACAAATCAAAGAAAACTCAGATGAGTGGATACATAAATATGTACCTGTTTCATGCAGTGTGACTTAAGTGCAAGTAGAAGCAGCAAGATGTACCTGAAAACTTGCATGTTTATGAGACAGAAAAAAAAGACACCAGAAATCCTACCATCATGTAAAACAAATACATAAGGCTTCCTTTTTTTTACACTCCCCTTGGCAGGATGGTAGTACCCCTACCCAACCTACTACCTTATTCTCTAAATTTAGCGTGATAATAGGAGTGGAAGGAGAAGAATGGTTTTTGGGATCTGACAAGCTGTTGGAGTTGTGAGCGGTTAATATTTAGTGAAGGGATTTAGGGAACCGGTTATTTTTACATAGCCGAACGTGAGTAAGGAAAAGGAAGCCCAATCCGCACTTTAAAGGGGGTTTGGGTATTGGCAGTTTGGAGGGGGTATGTTATTATCTTTATTATGATTCTAAAACACGGGG
>NW_026510426.1:0-14312 GCF_026875155.1 Cherax quadricarinatus | reverse complement strand
GTGAGGCAGTTTTTATCGTGAGGCGAGGCAAAATTTTTGCGTTCAAATGCTTCGTATGGTAGATTTAACTTAACACAATGCGTTCGCAAGACGGGGGTCCACTGTATATTTTATAATTCGCTTCATATTAATCTAAGTCTTGCTTCTTGACTTCATGGTTTTATCATAGATTAAATTCTACATAATTTATTATATAAAACCATTGTATAATTTTTATAATTATGTATGAAAACCTAAGTAATACTTGTAAGTGTTATTTACTTTTCACATGTCAAATTACTTCTTGTTTTAACTTTTAAATTAAAGCAATGTTTAAATCACAAGGACCCCAGTGAAAATAAGTTACTTTGTCTGACTTTTTTTGGGTTATCCTAGGTAATCCACACATATGTTCCTATGTATGATAAGCTATGTAACTGTATTTATATGTACCTGTACCTGAATGAACTTATTGTAAATGTTTCATCACTTGGGGGGAAATATTTACATTTCCACAATAAATGTCTAGAACTGTAAAAAACCATACCACAGGTGGGGTTTGAACCTGTTGTAAAGAGTTTTGAACTCTCTGACTGCAGGTTTCAAACCCCACCCGTGGTATGGTTTGTTTGCAATTGTGTCATTACGATTTTGTGAATCAAGTCATCTTGAACTGACATAAACATCTTTATCTTCATACTGTTGTATCACCACACCTTTCCAATCATATAGTACTGTATTTCACAAATAACCCACACTAAAAGAGAGGAAATTTTAAACAACATTTCAGTTCATCCTGAGCCATTATCAAGTTGGTTTAAAACACAAGTGAGCAAACACTAGGTCATATTTATTTAACTCTTAATTGTCCAAACGTAGATCTACATTCACTCGCTGGCACTCCAAATATTTTGAAAAAAAATTTTTTTTTTTCTTTTAAAATGAAGAGCACATTTTTTATATGTTTAGGTTTAAAAAAAAATTTTTTAGGGTCAGTACTTACCAAGATATAGACTTTTTAAAGTTGGCTCTGGATGCTCACCTATCGGCAACATCGATTCCTGCCGCTTGTAGAAGTGTTGCCGATATACCTTTTTTCTCGTTTTTATTATAATTTATATATTTTTTATGTTCTGATAATTACAGTTTATAATAGTTCTTGTAATTTTATAGCCAATCTTTGTTCTGATAAAATATTAGGTACTGAAATAGTGCTCAAATAGTCACAATCACATTGACAGGTGAACATTTACACCTGCTTGGGTTATTTACTATTGTCTAGAAATATATACAAAGTATTTATAGGTCCCAGCAACGTTTTAGATACCCTGGCATAAACCTTAAAGCATGTGTTATGAAAGGCATCCCTATCTGTTGACAGCCCAGTGACATTTGATAAATGCCCACTGCTCCAGCTAACCCTCACTGTATTTGTTATCACTGTTACACACAAACATGTCTTGTCTCTCTGTCTATTTATCTGTCTATCTATCTGTCTGCCCGTCTATCTGTCTCTGTCTGCCTGCTGTTGTCTATCTGTCTCTGCTTATCTGTCTTTCCCGTCTGCCTAGAGTATATGTATATCCACTCCTTGAAGAATGGGTGTTATGACATCTGTTATCAGATTTGGTGACATTTGATAAAAGGTGTGCTCGGGGAAACCCTGGCTTTTTGTTTTCACTGATACACACAAACATGTTTCTGTCTATCTGTCTGTCTGTCATCTATCTATCTGTCTGTCTGTCTGTCTGTCTGTCTGTCTTTGCCTGGAATTTTGGATTATCCGAGGTAATTTACACAATGTTTTTAAAAACTAAGTCCGATAACATTCTTCTTTGCAAATATACAGGGTCTAAAGCCAGCAACAAACAACAAAATACCTTTCATCCGTGACTGCTTGCAGAGGCAAAGGCAATGTTCGCGGCTTTCACTGAGACCCACATAAAGGATCACTTGGGCAACAAAATATGGATCCCAGGGTTTCAACCTATACAGATATGACAGAGTGAACAGGCAAAAGGGGGGGGGTTGGGCTGTACATTGCAGAGTCACTTGTTTGCACAGAACTGCTTTTAAATTTCCCCAAATGACGTAGTGGAAGTTTTAGCAGTAAAGGTCGGAACCAAAACCTAGTCATTGTGGTAGTCTACAAGCCTCCGGATGCAACATCCCAGCAATTCCCGGAACAGCTGTTTAAAAAATTGACCCCTGTCTGGAAAATCTTCCAGCTCCTGCACCCAAAAATCTTGCTCCTGGGGGATTTCAACTTAAGGCACCTAAAAAGGAGGAATATAGCAAATAATATTGTTGCAGTAATAACACCAGGAGGCAGCTCTGATGAAAACTCACACTTCACACGAGCTTTTAAATCTCTGCACAAAATTCAAAATTTAAACCAGCAAATAATAGAGCCTTAGATGGAGAAAACATAGGGCCTCTTCATAACAATGAGATCTGATAAGAAATGTCACCTATCAAAAAAAATTACTAGATACAACATAAATTGGGGTTAGCAAGTAGCGTGGAGCCCCCGACCCACAAAATGAGACAGTCACGAGGGAGTTTACCCCAAAATTTAACTTCAAAAACAAAAAAAATAAAATGGGGCCCAATAAACCCAAATCCTAACCGTAAAAGTTGGGAAGATATTAAGCAAAACAGACCCAAAATTATGCCCAGAAAGATTAATCGGTGGCACTCGATGTATGCACAAGCTTATTCCTTAAGAAAAAGGAGGAGTAGATGTAAAAAAAGAAAGAGACAGGGGCTCCCCTTTCAGGCGACGGAAAAAAATAACAGAGCGGCTAAAAGAGGTCAAATAAATTTAAATGGCAGGGGAGGGACACTGGTAGAGAAATAGCAAGCATCGAATTAAGCTAAAAGAATCCTTTAGGAGTCAGGAATCGCGGGGGGAAAAAAACTAAAGCATAAATGAAATTGAAAGAAGCCCAAAAATATTTTTCTCCTAGCCAAATCAAAATCGAGAAAAACGTCCGTATTGGGGCCCCCACTTAAACAAAATGGGGCCCACACAGTGACAGCAAGGAAATGGTGAGTACTCAAAATCCCAATTGATCAGTTTTTAGAAGCCGCTAACCAGACTGGAGTCGAAGATCAAATGAATTTTTTATGAGAGAGCAAAAATTTGATTAACACAGCCTTCCCTGTTACCCGCCCCAATGCTTCGAAAGGCGATAAATGAATGCCCCTGCACTCTGCCCCAGGGCCGGGATATGGAACTCTGTTTTCATAAGAACTGCAAGAAGCCCCTATCACGAGCTTTTCCCCCTATGGAGAGGGGTGGACACGGGGGTGTCCCTAGTTACTAAAAAAAAACAGGACATAGCCCCACTCCACAAAGGGGGCAGTAAAGAACAGCAAAGAACTACAGCCCAATAGCATAACATCCATATCAAAAAATCTTTGAAAGGGCCCAAAGAAGAAAGATCACCACCCTCAAAAAAAACCCCATCAGTTACAAACCCAGGGCCATGGGTTTAGAACAGGTCGCTCCTTCTGTCTCAACTACTGGAATCATACAAAAGGTCCTTTTAAATGCACTGAAGAAAAAAAAAATGCAGATGTTATTTTACAGATTTTGAAAAACCCTTTCGACAAGTGTGCCATGGCGAAAAATAGCGCACAAAATGCGGCTAAAGGAATAACGGGAAAAAGCCCGGTCGATGGATCTATAATTTCCTCCTAAAGAACAAGAGTAGTGTAAACAGAGAAAAGTCCGGGGCAGCTACGGTAAAAGCTCTGTTCCACAAGGCCAGTACAGCTCCATCTTTTTCCTCTTCCTCATATCCGAATAGACAAGGATGTCGCCACAGCCCCCGTGTCTTCCTTTGCAGTGACAGAATCTGCATGACAGGTTTTCATTGCAGACACGCAAGGTCCAGGGGACATAAACCCAAATTTTTTCAGGGGCTGAAAAAAAACCCAATATGAAGTTCAAGATGGGGAAATTTAATTACTCAGTAGGGTAAACATGAGAAATTAAATTTCATAGGTACAAAAAAATTCTGGCCACAAAATAGAGCGAAACCCCAACGTCAAAGACTGGGGATTATGTCGGAGGGGATCTCACCTTCAAGGACCATAACATTGTATCAATGCATCTGCTAGAAAAATGAAGGAGGGGATAATGGAAAACCCTTAAAAATAGGGAGGCCAACCCCATGATGACATCTTAGGTATTGTTTTATTGGGGGGAATATTGCTGCACTCTAACAGCCCCCTTTCAAGGCAGGTGAAATTGCCGACCTAAAAAATGTACAGAGAACTTTCAGGGGCCATAACGGAGAAAAAAACCCCCCCCAATTACTGGGGGTTGAGGTTTCTAAACCTTTTTCCCCTGGAATGAGGAGGAGAGAAAATGTTATATACCCCTGGAAAAACCCTAGAGGGACTAGTACCGAATTGACACGAAAATCATCACTACGAAAGCAAAAGATTGGCAGCAAGCCCCACCCCCCAATGAAAAAGAGGCATGTCATGCAGTTAAGAGCCCATAAAATAAGTGTGGGGGCCCCGAGATGTTCAACTGCCTCCCAGCACACAAAAGGGGGATTACCAACAGCCCCGGGCGTCTTCAAGCTGGCATGGACAAGCCCCTAAAGTCAGTTCCTGATAGCCGGGCTGTGGCTGTACGTTGGGTTTTGCGTGCAGCCAGGAACAGCCTGGTTGATCAGGCGCTGATCCCCCAGGAGGCTGGTCACAGACCGGGCGTGGGGGCGTTGCCCCCCGAAATTTTCCCAGGAAAAACCCCAGGTAAACTATACATGTACTTTGTGTAATGTGAGGAAGATAAGATAAAAGATATATAGATGGACAAAGTTTTTGCAGGACAGCCAAAGAAGCCAGCGGTCAGCCTGCCGAATGCATAAGAACATAAGAATGAAGGAGCATGCAGGAGGCCACTCCCCCAAATGAAAGGGAAAGGTACAGTCCCCTTCCCCCCTGGCTTAGCCCAATGACCCACCTATTTCAGGTCAATCCATTGAAGGAAGGGCATGAATAGACCTTTTAGAAAGGGTAGTAGGTCCAACTCACACCAACCCACACTCACTATGTATATTTATTAACCTTTTTTTATTTCCCTTTAAAAATGGGGTTTTAATGCGCATGGCATCAGTGAACCCCTGGCGTTCCCACGCGTTGGTCTAGCTAGCGCTAAATTAAATTGGTGCTCCAACATGGTACTAAGGTCCTAGATTTTTTTTAGTTCAACATGAGTGACGCCCATCTTTCATGTCTAGCAACTCAGCTATTTTCCCAAATTTGAAGGAATTTGAAAAAAAAAAATTGATCAAGTTTGGGCGCTATGCGGCAAACAAGATCATGTTTGGACAGTTTAAGGGTTTTTAAAAAAATTTCGGCCGGGGGCCCTTGATCAGGGTCCAGGACTGAAATGTTTTCTGTAAATTGTTCTATGTTTATCATGTTTTTTTAAACAAATTTTGTCGAATCAATTCCCAAGGGTTTTTTATCCCACTTTCAAGTCATAAAAGTTGTTCTTTATAATGACCAAAGACAGATCAAAACATCTTTAAATTTTCCCTCTCTAAGTCGGGTTATTTGTGGAATGTCCCAACCTTTATTGTTTTTATTTTTTTATGAATAAGTAATTTTAGTGGTTATTACACCCATGTTTTATAAAAATAAGTCTAACAGTAGCCCCCTGGTTTTCTAATTCTCCTTTCCCAGAAGGGTTTGGGCCCAAAACCCAAAAATGGTAAAAAACCGAAGAAATATTTCCAATAAGAAATAATGTAAACCATTTTAATCCTTTTCGACATCCAAAAAATATTAAAAAAAAATGATTTTATAGGAATAACCATAGTTTTTAAACAGAAAACAGTGAGAAATAAATTAAATGATAATTTTTTAAAGATAAATGAACTTTCATACTTTTTGAGACACTTGTTGGTGAGTAGATTTTTTTGGTAGTCCCAGAGGGCTACATCCCCGGTTACCCCCAGCTCATACACGCGGCCCCCAATATTTTTGCCCTCAATATCCTTTTACACTGAGTTTAATCATTTCTGACAATACCTTTAGATGCCACCATAAAAAAAGTGAGAGGAATGAATAATTCATGCTGAGAATTGTAAATAAAAGCCTTTTGTACTTTAACCTTTAATTTTTCCCAAAAACAGATCTACGTTCTGTTGCCCCCTCTGAATATTTTGAGAATTTTTTTTTTTTAAAGAAAAAAAAGAGCGCATTTTTTTATAAATGGGTAAAAAAAAATTTTTAGGGTCATATTACGAGTATGAGCCGTAAAGTTTGGGACTTGATGATAGCTGACGGCAACATGGAGCCTGCCACCGCGAAATTCTAATATTTACCCTTTTTTTTTTTCCCTATTTTTTTTTTGTTTTTCTTGGTTTTTTTTGATATGTAAATTTTGTTTTATAGTAAATCTTTTGATTTCGGGTTGTTTATAACCAATATTATATACAAAAAATTATTATCATAATGTCACAAACACAATGTACACATGATAGGTGATTTTGCACACCTGGGGAATCACATTTATTATTACAACTATAAAAAAGTATTTTCATGTCCCACTGATGTTTCTAGAACTCCACGATTGTATGATACTCCCTAAAGATGGATTTTTATACGGAGTGCCACCCCGCTTTGGGGACAATGAATCATGTGTCCTTCCCCTGTTGGGGCGTTTTTTTGGTGGTGCACCAAAAACACACTTTTTCTGTGAATACTTCTTTTTTGGGGGAGGTGGTTTGGATAGGTAGTGCGTTGGAATGATTCGGTCTGGTATTCCCCAACTGGTTTTTGGGGTTTTGGCAGGGGACATGTCGCTATTGAGAGGCAAGAAGTGTGTCCATACTTCTGCTATCGTTTTATGAATTTGGGGAATTCTGTGAAAAAGTTGACATTTTCCCGTTTTATTTCATAATATTTAATGCATTGGCCCGCGTGTCTGAAGGTGGACTCCTACGCACACAGTCAACGAACCTATTTCATTCACACTTGTCGACTAGCGATATTTCTCTGTTGTCGACCCCAGCGTTTTCTTGACAATATGTTTTATTGGTGTCCGGTTCACTTTGTCTGTTTGTACCACCTCGTTTCTGGGATGGTTGCAGCAATGTATGGTCCCCTTTGTCATGCCATCAGTGCCATGATGTCATTGGCATGAAATGCTTGCACTGCCCATCAAAATGCCCCCACTGAACCGGCATATGTTTTTTATTCCTTTCACTGTTCGCTGTAGGTTTTTCACATGAGGAAATAGCAAGCATAGGGCTTGTATACCAGTTTTCTTTGAACAATGTAGGGCCTTGCCAAAGGGATGGTTCCATCATTTGCGAAAACATCCAGAAAGCCCAAATCCGTCTGTCTCATCGAGTTGTTTTCCCGGGTATACAATGAAACCAAAACAAGACCACTTTTCCGTCACACATAACAAAAAAAGTTTTACCCCCAAAACGTTTGTTTTTCTTGGTATATGTATATTGTTGAATGAAGGCGTCCCTTGAACGGAAACAAGGACTATCGACAAAAAATGTTCTTAAAGGGTAAAAGTATGCATGAATTTTGCTTTATTATGTACATAAACACTTCCCCGATTTTGTATAGAAGGTCATTTCTGTTGGGCTGGATGAAAGTTTAAAAATATTCCGGTTTGAGAAGTGCAAAATTTGTAGAAAGAGTGAATCTGTTGCAGGGAAAAGGGGGTATGGAAAAAGGAAATGATGTAGTAGTCTGAAGACCAGTACTGTTTATATTTTGTTTTATGTTTGGCATAAAACATGAAGTGGGAGGAAAAAATACAATTTTAGCCCAGCGTATCTTTTTTCCCCCTATGCAGCCATGATGATTCTGCAACCTTGTGTTGTCCGTGTATGCAGTAATAAATTTTTCGTTCTTGTCATATTAAGTTCATTGAGGTCACAGAGTATAATTTAAAAAAGTTAACTCTGTAGACTCATTGTTATGGGAATTTAGAAGGATGCCACTCCCCTGCATCAAAAAACAAAAAGGCTGTGGGATGTATACTTTGTGTCCCGTTCCAACCTGGTCACATGTTGCAGGGTGAATTGTGGCTGGGGCGGGGGGGGCAGGAGGAGGGACAGGGTGGAGGCAGCACATGGTGAGAGGGTGCCCCTGCGGTCCTTTGTCTGTCCCCACTGCACCGTACTCCCGGCACCATGCCCCCCACTTCCCCTTCCCCCTTCCCCGCATATTCCCATCATTATCACTATCATTCTGGCGGGGTTTTGGATTTGACCCCCCATGACCCTTGGGGATGCATATGGCCACAGCCCGAACGAGGTAGACCCTAAAAATAAACCTTCACTGTGAATAATGAATTACTAGTGAATCCTCTATTGGATAAAAAACTTTTTGTCATTTATTGTTTTCGCTATCCTGAAAAACCCCTTTGGGAAATGATAGTTTCCCCTTGCGTAGTTGCCTATGGGTAGAATACCGGCCATTCCAGAGATGCTTGGCCGGGTTTGTGTGGGGCCACAGGGCCACCCCAGAAAATGCTTTGGGTGGGGGGTCGCCATGGGCCCCATGGCCACCCTAGAAGTGTGGGCTGAGGGTCATCTGGGTTATCGTCGATGTTTTCTTAAATTTCCTTGATCATTATGGCCCCATCGGGTCAGATCCATAAACCCCACATTTTACATCACTTTCCTCTAATAAGAGTGTTAATACAAAAGGGATAAGTGAATCACGAGATGTGCCCTGATGTTGAACCCAAGATGGAATGAATGTAACTGGTGTACCATGTTTAACCCAGGCTTCTCAATTTTTTTCATTGGCACACACTGAGTGTGCGACCCATTCCTTGTGTCTAGGCTGCTAAAACCTAGTGACCAAAATTTTAAGCAGGAAAAATAAAACATAGATCTACGTTCTGAGCATTAGCAGTAAGAGGTTGATCTATGTTTGGACAGTTAACCCTTTGAGGGTGACAGGCCCCCCCGAAATGTTCTCAGGGTCGGCCAATTTCAAAAAAAAAAAAAAATTTTTTTTTTATGAAAAAAATAGGTTTTTTTTTCTAAACTTTTAGGATAAAAAAAAAAAATTTCCATCAATACTTACGGGGATATGGATGCGAAGTTTGCAGAAAATGAGCCGGTTTGGCAACAGCGGCGCTGCCCCTCACCGGTAAACTTTAGTTTACTTGTATTTGAAGGTTTGTTGTTTTTTTCACTATTTTTTTTTTAAAAAAAAATTATGGGGCCCTGTGAGCCCAAAATAAGGTGCAAGTCATTATACACTCGTTGTATACACAAATAAGCACACAAACATAATTATAAAATATATTGTTTAAAAACTTTTTTACAAAAAAAAAACAAAAAACATTGTTTATTATTATTGTTCTAAAATATATATCCCAAAATATAAGTCACTGAACTTTTCCCTATTAGTTCTGCAGTTGTGGAACTCTAAAACATGGTGTCATACAAAATGGTGTTTTATCTTTCCCCCTCATTTATCTTTTTCATCTGTTCCCTCTTTTATCTGTCTATTATTTTGTCTCACGGGTTACACATAAATAAAAGTATACATAGTATAATTCCTGGATAACCCAAGAAACCCAGACAAAGTGCTATACTTTTGTTTAAAGATGGAGTAAAAGTGATGACCAGTTTGTGGCTTCTGAGACAGAGAGCTAGAGGATAGACGAAGACAGGGAGCTTGACAGACAGACAAATAGACAGACGAAATGTTGTGCCAGTCCCAGTGTACAGTGTTCCCACCCTCCCCCTCCTCCTCTTCTTCCTTTTCCCCCTCTTCCCCCTATCTTCCTATACTCTTCCTTTTCCCTCCTTTTCCCTCTTCCCCTACTTTTCCCTTCTTCCTCCTCCCCTCTTCCCCCTTCCCCTTTCTTCCTTTCCTCCTATCTTCCTCCCCCTCCTCTTTTCCTTTTCCCTCCTTTTCCCCCCTAATTTTTTGTACTATTCCTCTTCCCCCTCCCTTCTTTTTTCCTCTTCCCCCTACTTTCCTCTTCCTTCTCCTCCCTTCCTCCTCCCTCTTTCCTCCCCTCTTTTCCTCTTCCCCCCCTACCCTTCCTCCTTGTCCATAGTGTAAATTACAGGAGTCCGCAGTGCAAAGTGACATTTTGGCTCATTACTCTTTCCCCCTGGGCCTGCAAAACAAGGGGGTCGGATGTGCTTCCCCTCCCATTCTACTTTTTATCTTTCTCCCTCATTCTTCTGTCTGTCTATCTTGTCTCACAGGTACACATAAATACAAGAATAATGGTAAAAATTCCCTGGGAAAACCCCCAAAAAAACCCCCAGACAAAGTGCTATATCTGCTTGAAGATGTGAGTAAAAGTGTTGACGCAGTTTTGGCTCTCTGGACAGAGAGTAGAGGTAGACAGGGGCTTAACAGGCAAAAGCAGACAAAAATTTTTTTGTATACCAGAAAAAACAAAGGGAGGGCGGTTCTTTCTTCTTTTGGCATCGCTTCCCTCTTTTCCCCCTTAAATGTCAGCATTTAAGATGTTATTCCCCTTATTTTGTTCTGTCAGGGTGAATTTTTATTATTACAATTATTTTTAACCTATTTTATTTTATGTATTAATTATTTTATTATTATTTTTATTATTATTATTATTATTTTATTATTTTATTATGTATTATTATTTGTATTATTGTTATCATTACGTATTTTCTTTTTCCCTCCTCCTCCTCTTCCTCCCCTCCTCTTTTTCCTTCTCTCCCCTCCCCCTCTTTTCTTTTCCCCCTCCTCCTCCTCCTCCTCATCCCTCCTCCCTGCCCCCTCCTCCTTTTTTGCCTCCTCTTCTCTTGCCCCTCCCCTCTTGCCTCCCCCTCCTTGCCTCCCCCTCCTCCATTTTTGGGAAACAAGTTTGAAGGGCTTGTAGTTCATAATCATTTAAATTTCATCCCAATGCTAAATTTGGGTTTTCTGGGTTTTTGGGAAATAGGAGTTTCCTCTTTGATTCTGGTAAAACCCTAAACGACGGCCCAGCACCAGAGGGGGAAAGGCTGGGGTTGTCGGGGTTTTTCCTCCTATTCCCCCATATTATGGTCATTATTTTCGGTAAAAACCCCTCACCAGAACCTTGAAACTCTCTTCACGTCCTTCCATCTGTTTTAAAAAATGTCACGGGGGGACAAAAGTGCCCCCAATTCCCCAGGAGTGAGGAACTTCTTCCCACGGGGCAGGTTTTGGAAAATTGTGTTATGAGGATTCCCACAAGCCCCATGGGCCCCAGTTTTTTTTCCCTACTGCGCACACCCACCCCAGCCCATTCTCTACTCTAGGCTTATCACCCTTTTCCGTGAGATTTGAGGCGCTAGAATTTTTGGTACTGTACGAAAAAAAACCCTACGCGTAAGACGCTAGTCGCGAAAAACCCCCAAAGGGTTAACGGGGTTTTAAAAGCAGTTTCTGACCAAAACAGATTCATCACGTTTTCTTGAGTTTTACCCGAGAAACGTTTGTGTTTACCCTCCACCCACCCTCGATAGCGTATAAACATTGCAGTTTTTGTAGTTTGTAAAATGTTTTAAAACAGTGGTCCCCCGTTTTATTTCTTAATCTGTTTTGGAAAATTGCGCGATTATCGAAATGACGATTTCGAATCAATTTTCCCCATAAGAAATTTGTAAATACAGTTAATCTATTCCCGACACCCCCAAGTATTAAAACAAATTTTTTTTTTACATTTAAAAATTTTGATGTAGTACTAAACAAACAATGGGACATGTGAATGAAAATTAGCAGCATAACACTTACCCTTTTTTGGCAAAATTTTCTTAGTGTATGGAAGACGAGGAGGAGAGAAATTGGATTAGTTATGTTTGGAAGGGAAATGCCCCTTCCCTCAACACTCAGGGACCAAGGGGCCTTTTTTTGGGTTTCAAAAATTTCTTCTTGTTTTTAATGCCCCCTAGGACCAGCTTGAGAGTCACTGGGGTCCCGTCTCGCAAAAAAAATGTCCAGGGCTTGTTTTTTGGCGTCTCTTTAAAGCTTCCTAAATGGGCCCAAAATCTGTCACTGTACAAGTTGCCGATATGGTTGCAACATCTTTCTCAGGGTGATGTTTCTCCCTAAATCTTTCCATCCTACCCCAATTTCAAAAATCCCATCTCTTTCCCCCTCTGCAGCAATTTCTGAGATGATCTATTGCTGTTCCTCTGAAAACTCTTGCAGTCCCCAATGGTTAGCTTTCATTGTGGTCCCCACCCAAATTTTCCCCATCCTCCAAACTCACGTGCAACTCCATGGGAATCCCCCAATGCACAATAGATTTCACAACTGACATAGGCTCATCAGGGTCAGCCACAAACCCCCCTTTAAAATCCCCCTTTTTGGACACAATCTGGGCCCAAATTTTTTCCAAACAACAACAGCTTCCTTGATTTCCTTTTTTCTTTGCCCCCGATGGAAGATTGGTTGTAGGGGTTTGTTTTGCATCCCGCCAGTTGGCCCCCAAATAGCCCCTTTTTATTGTTTTATTGACATTTTTTTTAAAAATTTTCGTATTTCTCACCTTCTTACCCAAAAGGGTTGGCACTAGGAGCTTTTTTTGGAGCCTGTAGTTATTTAGCCTTGAGGCACTAAAATGAGTGGAATATTATGAAAAATTTCGTATGAACAAGTTTAGGGGACCCTCACTCACTGGTAAACAATGGCACATGGCTGGGGGAAAGGAAAGGCCCAGGCAATAGAGCTGTGAGTATGCGTCCAGGCGAATGATGTTAGCGAGTCAATCGCCATTTTTGAGCCAAAAATTTTGGGCGAAAATAACGTGAAATTTCCGAAAAGGACGACTATCAAAACCCAACGTGATCGAGGGACACGTGTATAATTTTGGGAAAAATTCATAGATGGATTAATAAAAAAGTCTTTAAAATAAAAAACTAAATAAGACTTTTTCCCCCGAGGGTCCGTGCCCTAGATCTAGTTTATGTTTAGGGCCAAAAATTTTGATCTACTATGAGTCAGCTCATCCCATAAGCTGTGAGCGAAATTTTTGGGCCTTTATATGGAGAATAATTTTGTGGTATGTGTGCACCACGTAAACAAATCCTGCAGCACACAGTGCTAAAGGAGAAAAAAAAAATTTAGGGCCCTAATTTTCGAATTTTTAAAAACCAATTTTGCGTTTTTTCGTATGTTTTTATAGTTGTTTTTGCAATTTCTTGTCTCATTTGATAGAATGGAAGACTTTTAAGAAAAAGAGATGATTTTTATTTTTTGTACTGGAAATGGCTCGAAAAAATGAGCTCAAAGTAGCGGAAATGTTAATTTTTTCCGAAATTTAAAAGTAAAAAATAACCCCAACGTTAATACACACCCGTGGGGGTCTAATATATGTTCACAAATGTGCTGATATTTTTTTCAAAATTTTTCAATATTGATAACAGTAATCTTCTACTTTTTGGGTTTTTAAAAAAATTATTATGTGAATAAAAAATCAAATTGGAATTTTTAGTAAAGATGAAAACGTAAACTAATGAACAGAGGAAATGTTTGTTTAGTGCCCGGAATGCCTGCTGTTTATTCTGGACCCTTTTTTAAATTGGAGTATTTTGAAAATTTACATTAAATTGGCCGAATTACCAATTTCCCAAACACTTTTTTTTGTAGTTGAAACAGTTGACTTTGGGGAATTTTTTGTGCTCAATCGTGAAAAGAAGTATACTAATGAAATAGCTGAGAATTTTTAGATGGAATAATGTAATTGGCCAAAATGGGGGTCAAAGTCCGCAAAATCGCCCTTTTGCTTAAATATTGCTGACACATCAAAATTGTTTTAGAGCATAATTTTTTGAAAATTTTCCCTCAAATTTCGTATTTTTTTTTTAATACCCTTTTGAAAAAAGGTTCTCTACCATTTCATAAAAAAAATAACAAAATTTTTTTTGAAATTTGGACATGGTCACCCTTTGAAATTTGGCCTTGGACCTGAAAAGGGTTAACGTGCCCAAAGTGATTATATTATGTAAATTAGTATTACTATGGGATTAAGACTAGAGGACACTCTTAGTGAACAAGTTACAAAGCATGTTTATATGTATTTAACGTGTTTTTACAAACCTGAAGAAATATCCAAAAGGATTAATGAAAAGCTAATTAAATAAAATAAGACATTTAAAGTGCCCAAGGTGAGTCCGAACGAGAGCGGCCCGGTGGATGCGTTGGACCCCTTGATTTTCCCAGCGATGTGAAACCCGGGGGGGAAAAATTTTACTGAAAAAAAGTGCTCGAAATCCCAAAATTTTCGATTTTCCCCACCAGCCAAAAAGGGGGTCCCCTGTATTTCATGCATCATCCTAAGCAAATGTCATTTTTTATTTCACTTG
>NW_026510425.1:0-14813 GCF_026875155.1 Cherax quadricarinatus | reverse complement strand
TTTTTTGATTTTCGACTAGTACACTGGAATTGGCCAAAAGTAGAGCTCAAATTGGGCAAAATCGCCAATGAGTAAACATTTTCGAGACCGCTAACTTCGCGAGAGCATAATTCCGTAAGTTTTCCATCAAATTTCTTAATTTTGGTGTCATTATGATCGGGAAAAGATTGTCTGTCTTTTCACAAGAAATTTTTTTTTTTTTCCGAAATTTTTTTGACCCCGAGAACAAATTTCGGAGAGGGCCTCCCGAACCTGAAAGGTTAAATCATCCGTTTATTTTTCCATTGTGTTAGTATTTTATACCTTTTAGGTAGATCATGGTAATGGATATGATATTGTGTATATGGACTTCAGTAAGGCCTTCGATAGAGTTCCACGTCAGAGGCTATTGAGGAAACTTAAGGCACAGGGAATAGGAGGAGAAATTTTTTCCTCAGTAGAGGCATGGCTGACAAATAGGCAGCAGAGAGTTTGTATAAATGGGGAGAAATCAGAATGGGGGCACGTCACAAGCGGTGTTCCGCAGGGGTCAGTGTTGGGCCCGTTGTTGTTCACAATTTACATAAACGACATAGATGAGGGAATAAATGGTGGCATAAGCAAATTTGCTGATAACACCAAAATAGGCTAGCCAATTCATTCTACTGAGGACACTAGAGCACTCCAGGATGATTTAAATAGACTGATGCAATTGTCAGAGAAGTGACAGATGCAGTTTAATATAGACAAATGCAAAATTCTAAATGTTGGACAGGAAAATAACCATGCCACATATAAACTAAATAATGTAGATCTTAATACTACTGATTGCAAAAAGGATTTAGGAGTTCTGGTTAGCAATAATCTAAAACCAAGACAACAGTGCATTAGTGTTTGCAATAAAGCTAACAGACTCCTTGGCTTTATATCTAGAAGTATAAATAATAGAAATCCTCAGGTTGTTCTTCAGCTCTATATATCCTTGGTTAGGCCTCATTTAGATCATGCTGCACAGTTCTGGTCACCGTATTACAGAATGGATGTAAATGCACTGGAAAACGTACAGAGGAGGATGACAAGGTTGATCCCAAGTATCAGAAATCTTCCCTTTGAGGATAGACTGAGGGCCCTGAATCTGCATTCTCTCGAAAGGCATAGAATTAGGAAGGGGATATGATTGAGGTGTATAAATGGAAACAGGAATAAATAAAGGGGATGTAAATAGCGTGCTGAAAATTTCCAGCCAAGACAAGACTCGCAGCAATGGTTTCAAGTTGGAAAAATTCAGACTCAGGAAGGACATAGGAAAGCACTGGTTTGGTAATAGAGTTGTGGATGAGTGGAACAAACTCCCAAGCACAGTTATAGAGACTAAAACATTGTGTAGTTTTAAAAATAGGTTAGATAAATACTTGAGTGGGTGTGGGTGGGTGTGAGTTGGACCTGACTAGCTTGTGCTTCTAGGTCTGATGCCTTGCTCCTTCCTTAAGTGGAAGTGACCTGACTAGGTGTGTCATTGGGCTAATCTGGCAGGGAGGGGGACATGAACCTGCTTTGCATGGGTCAGTAGGCCTGCTTCCATGTTCCTTCTTTCTTGTGTTCTTATGTTCTTTTTTTTTTTTTTTTTTTTTTTTTCAACAAGTCGGCCGTCTCCCACCGAGGCAGGGTGACCCAAAAAAAGAAAGAAAATCCCCAAAAAGAAAATACTTTCATCATCATTCAACACTTTCACCACACTCACACATTATCACTGCTTTTGCAGAGGTGCCCAGAATACAACAGTTTAGAAGCATATACGTATAAAGATACACAACATATCCCTCCAAACTGCCAATATCCCAAACCACTCCTTTAAAGTGCAGGCATTGTACTTCCCATTTCCAGGACTCAAGTCCGACTATATGAAAATAACCGGTTTCCCTGAATCCCTTCACTAAATATTACCCTGCTCACACTCCAACAGATCGTCAGGTCCCAAGTACCATTCGTCTCCATTCACTCCTATCTAACACGCTCACGCACGCTTGCTGGAAGTCCAAGCCCCTTACCCACAAAACCTCCTTTACCCCCTCTCTCCAGTTTTGTCTTACTTGTGCTTGCTTTAATTTTCACTGCCTGTTATGTAGAACTAAGTTATTGACACTTGGGTCCATTATGAAAATCTACATCATGAGCCCGGCTCACTCAAATAAACTTCGATAAATTTTGACCTAAATATGAGAGAGTGGGTCTGTGCTGTGGGTGTGCACAGTATAAAAAAAAAAAATATCCTGCTTCACAGTGCCTGATGGGAACAGCAAAAAACTGACCATGTGTTTGGTTTACAATAGAGAATTTGAGGTGTTTTCTAGGCTGGTTTTTATGGTTTTGTTGGGTGTTTCTTGGTATCTTTTGATAGAGGGAAGACACTACTAAAATAGAGGTGATTTTGATTGGTTTCAGGATCAGAGGTAGCTTGAGATCAGTTTCAAAGTGGCAGAAATATTTTATTTTTTGATGATTTACCCAAGGGCAGGTCTGTTTTGTAGGTTTTTACTGGATCTGATTCAATTATTGGGATGCCCTAAACCATGACTAATCATTCATGGTTATATTTTAGTGTCTGAGAAAAAGGGTAAATCTTTGATATTTTGTGTGTTGAATTCAAAATGGAAGGCCTGGGGATGTGATTAATGAACAGAGGAAATGTTTTGATGCCTGAAATATCTAGTGTTTATTTTTTGACTTTTTAAATTTGATTTTTTTTTAATTTTTACGTAAAATTGACCAAATTTTAAAATTTTATATATGTTATAGGGTAGTTTTGATAGTTGAATGGGTGTTTTTTTTTTCAACATGTCGGCCATCTCCCACTGAGGCAGGGTGACCCAAAAAGAAGGAAATTCCTCAAAAAGAAAATACAGTGGACCCCCGGTTTACGATCAGCTCCCAATGCGACCAATTATGTAAGTGTATTTATGTAAGTGCATTTGTATGTGTATGTTTGGGGGTCTGAAATGGACTAATCTAATTCACAATATTCCTTATGGGAACAAATTCGGTCAGTACTGGCACCTGAACATACTTCTGGAATGAAATAATATCGTAAACCGGGGGTCCACTGTACTTTCATCATCATTCAACACTTTCACCTCACTCATACATAATCACTGTTTTTTCAGAGGCACCCAGATACAACAGTTTAGAAGCATATGTACAGATATATAACATATCCCTCCTAACTGCCAATATCCCAAATCCCTCCTTTAAAGTGCAGGCATTGTACTTCCCATTTCCAGTACTCAAGTCTGGCTATATAAAAATAACCGGTTTCCCTGATTTTTATTTTTTTTCAACAAGTCGGCTGTCTCCCACCAAGGCAGGGCGACCCAAAAAGGAAATATTTTCATCATCATTCAACACTTTCACCTCACTCACACATAATCACTGTTTTTGCAGAGGTGCTCAGAACACAACAGTTTAGAAGCATATACAGTGGACCCCCGGTTAACGATATTTTTTCACTCCAGAAGTATGTTCAGGTGCCAGTACTGACCGAATTTGTTCCCATAAGGAATATTGTGAATTAGATTAGTCCATTTCAGACCCCCAAACATACACATACAAACGCACTTACATAAATACACTTACATAATTGGTCGCCTTCGGAGGTGATAGTTATGCGGGGGTCCACTGTACGTATAAAGATACAGTGGAATCTCAAATTTCGAACGTATCGCTTGTGTGATGAATGGTTTAGAAAACCGACAAGTTGAAGAATTGAGACACTTATGCAACACATGGGAATCTTTATTGAAGAAACGTTTCGCCACACAGTGGCTTCATCAGTCCAATACAAAGTAGAAATGGGTAGGAAAAGGAGAAGTTTGAGGTAATCAGTCCCTCAACCTGGAATCTGTCAGACACTGCAACATCATGGGATCTTGGTACAAAGACTTCAACGCTTGCCCAACCTTTGGACGATGACCTACTTACACTAGTGGCAGGTCCCACTGTGATCCCGCCTCCTCCTGCTTCACCTAATCTCACTGCAGTATATAAGCCACCTCTCTGGCCCTATGCTGCATTTCCTACAAGAGTGATGGACTGAACACATCGATTCCAGGTTGAGGGACTGATAACCTCATACTTCTCCTTTCCCTACCCATTTCTACTTTGTATTGGACTGATGAAGCCACTGTGTGGCGAAACGTTCTTCAATAAAGATTCCCATGTGTTGCATGAATGTATCGCTTATCGAACTTTTTTAAAATCGACCGCTTTTTTCGAACCAACTTTATCCCTATTATCGAACTCGCTCCTATTTTCGAACTGCCAGGTACCGGACCTGTCCACCAGCCCACTCTGTCCACGTCCCCGCGCAGATGCCGTGAGCCAGTCTGGCTTTGTTGATGCTCGAGTGAACACTAACCTGCACTCTCATTCAAACATTTTACTATTAATTCATTGTGTTTAGTGCTCATGGGACTATGAAATAAGCTACCATGGGCCCAAAGAAACTTGCTAGTGGTACCCCTGTGGTAAAGAAAGTGAGAAATACCATAGATGTGAAGAAGGAAATACAGAAGTATGAGAGTGATGTGAAACTTTTTGAGCTTGCCAGGATGTATGGGAAAAACAAGTCGACCATCGCTTCTATCCTGGCAAAGAAAGAACAAATCAAGGAAGCTGATTTCCCCATTTTAGGGAAATCTTAGAGGCATCAGAAACAGAGGACTGTGGACAGTTATTTTGTGAGACAGGGGTCCAGTGACTCTCAAGCTGGTCCTAGTGGCATTAAAAGACAGAGAAGGGAAGTAACCCCAGAGACGTCTTTGATACCTGAAGTCCTTATGGAGAGGGATTCTCCTTCCAAACACTAACCCCAACTCCCTCTCTCCTCCTCCCTATCTTCCAGATGCCATCACCAAACTTCAATAAAGGTAAGTAAAAATTTTATTTTATTTTATTTATTTTTTTTTTTCAACTAGTCGGCCGTCTCCCACCGAGGCAGGGTGACCCAAAAAAGAAAGAAAATCCCCAAAAAGAAAATACTTTCATCATCATTCAACACTTTCACCACACTTGCACATTATCACTGTTTTTGCAGAGGTGCTCAGAATACAACAGTTTAGAAGCATACACATATAAAGATACACAGCATATCCCTCCAAACTGCCAATATCCCAAACCCCTCCTTTAAAGTGCAGGCATTGTACTTCCCATTTCCAGGACTCAAGTCCGACTATATGAAAATAACTGGTTTCCCTGAATCCCTTCACTAAATATTACCCTGCTCACACTCCAACAGACCGTCAGGTCCCAAGTACCATTCGTCTCCATTCACTCCTATCTAACACGCTCACGCACGCTTGCTGGAAGTCCAAGCCCCTTGCCCACAAAACCTCCTTTACCCCCTCTCTCCAACCCTTTCGAGGACAACCCCTACCCCACCTTCCTTCCCCTATAAATTTATATGCTTTCCATGTCATTCTACTTTGATCCATTCTCTCTAAATGACCACTAAATGAACACTATATTTGTTGTATGTAAAACTATAATTAATCTATATAAATTTTTTTTTTTTTTTTTGTGAATATTTTTGGGTTTCTGGAATGGATTAATTGTTTTTCCATTATTTCTTATGGGAAATATTGCTTTGCTTTTCAGACTTTTCGAATTTAGAACTAACTCCTGGAACGGATTAAATTCGAAATTTGAGGTTCCACTGTACACAACATATTCCTCCAAACTGCTAATATCCCAAAACCCCTCCTTTAGAGCTCAGGCATTGTACTTCCCATTTTCAAGACTCAAGTCCGGCTATATAAAAATAACCGGTTTCCCTGAATCCCTTCACTAAATATTACCCTGCTCACACTCCAACAGATCGTCAGGTCCCAAGTACCATTCGTTTCCATTCACTCCTATCTAACACACTCTTGCACACTCCAAGAGTTCGTTAGGTCCCCAAAACCATTTGTCTCCATTAACTCCTATCTAACATGCTCACGCACACTTGTTGGAAGTTCAAGCCCCTCACCCACAAAACCACCTTTACCCCCTCCCTCCAACCTTTTTGAGAACAACCCCTACCCTGCCTTCCTTTCCCTACAGGTTTGTATGCTCTCCATGTCATTCTACTTTGATCCATTCTCTCTAAATGATCAAACCACCTCAACAACCCCTCTTCAGCCCCCTGACTAATACTTTTAGTAACTCCACACCTTCTAATTTCCACACTGAATTTTCTGCATAATATTTACACCACACATTGCCCTTAGACAGGACATCTCCACTGCCTCCAACCGCTTTGTCATTGCACCATTTACAATCCAAGCTTCACAGCCATATAAGAGAGTTGGTACCACTATACTTTCACACATTCCCTTCTTTGCCTCCATAGATAATGTTTTTTGTCTCCACAAATACCTCAACGCACCACTCACCATTTTTCCTTCATCAGTTGTATTGTTAACTTCATCCTTCATAAGCCCATCCACTGACACGTCAACTCCCAAATATCCACTTCTCCCATACTCCCTCTCTCCAATATGATATCCAATTTTTCTTTATCTAAATCATTTGATACTCTCATCACCTTACTCTTATCTATGTTCACTTTCAACATTCTACCTTTATACACCCTCCCAAACTAGTCCACTAACCTTTGCACAGTATCATCAGCAAAAAGTAACTGTGTCAACTCCCATTTTGTATTTGATTCCCAATAATTTAACCCTTTCAGGATCCAGAGGCCAAATTTCAAAGTGTGCACCAGGGTCCAAGAATTTTCAAAAATTAATTTTCTTATTTTTTCTTATGAAATGGTAGAGAATCTTTTTCTGGAGGTAATAAAACAAGAAGTATGAAATTTGATGGAAAATTGACGAAATTATGCTCTCCCGAATTTTGATGTGTCAGCGATATTTATGCATCGGCGATTTTGCCGACCTTGACTCCCATTTTAGGCCAATTACATTATTCCAGTAGACCAAATTCTTAGCTATTTCACTAGTATTACTTCTATTGATCGAGCACAAGAAATCGCCAAGTTAACTGTTTCAACTACAAAATAGTGATCGGAAATTGGTAATTTGGCCAATTTAACACAAAGTTCAAAATATTCCAATTTCAAAATAGGGTACAGAATAAACAATGTAGGTATTCCTGGTACTAAACTAACATTTTCTCTGTTCATTAGTTATGTTTTGAGGCTTTACAAATGAATTCCATTTTTATTTTTTATTCACATAATAAATTTTTATTCAAACCAGAAAATAGTAGATTTACTGTTATGCAATATTGTAATAATTGTGTAAATATCATCACCAAATTTGTGAATGTGTATTAGACCCACCAGGTGGCATGTATTAGACATGTGAGGCTGTTTGTTTACTCCTGAACATCGGCAAAAATTTAACATTTCCGCTACTTTGATCTCAGTTTCAAGCCATTTCCAGTGCTAAAACCAATCAAAATCATCTCTATTTCTGTAATATGTCTTCCATTCTATCAAATGAGACCAAGAAATCGCAAATACAGCTGTAAAAAACATACGAAAAAACACTGTAAAGTCGCTGTTTTAATCGAAAATCATGGTCTCAGTTTTTTTCCTCTCATTATACACTGTGCTGCAGGATTTGTTTTATGTGGTGCACACATACCACACAGATGTATTCTCTCATATCTAGGCCCAAATTTACCACTCACAGCTTATCAGAGTGAGCTGAGCTCATGGCATTGATCTACGGTTTGGACCCTGAACGTAAAGCCATAGATCTACGGCACGGACCCTGAAAGGGTTAATCCCACCCCTCTCCCGAACACCCTAGCATTTACTTCTTTTACAACCCCATCCATAAATATATTAAACAGCCATGGTGACATTACACATCCCTGTCTAAGACCTACTTTTACTGGGAAGTAGTCTCCCTCTCTTCTGCACACCCTAACCTGAGCCTCACTATCCTCATACATTTATTAAACAAAAATACCAACCACTCCAACACTATATCCCACCCTTACTTTTAACATTTGTCATGATCCTGTCAGTTCCAGCTGCTTTACCCCCTTTCATTCTACGTAATGCCTCACGCACCTCCCGCACACTCACATCCTGCTCTTCTTCACTCCTAAAAGATGTTATACCTCCCTGGCCAGTGCATAAAATTACCGCCTCCCTTTATTCATCAACATTTAAAAGTTCCTCAAAATATACCTGCCATTTACCCAGTACCTCCAACTCCCCATGTACTAACTCCCCTACTCTGTTTTTAACTGACAAATCCATTCGTTCCTTAGGCTTTCTTAATTTGTTTATCTCGCTCCAAAATTTTTTATTTTCATAAAAATTTCTTGACAGTGCCTCTCCCACTCTATCATCTGCTCTCCTTTTGCACTCTCTCATCACCCTCGTCACCTTACTTTTACTCTGCAAATACTCTGCGCTTCTTATAACACTTGTGCCTTTCTAAAACCTCATAAGCTACCTTTTTCTCTTTTATCACACTTTTTACTTCTCATTTCCACCAATCATTCCTCTTTCCTCCTGCACCCACCTTCCTATAGCCACAAACTTCTGCCCCACATTCTGATACTGCATTTTTAAAACTATTCTAACCCTCTTAAACCCCCCATCACTATTCATACTTGAACTGGCCCACCTTTCTACCAATAGTTGCTAACTTCCTCCTCCCTTAGTTTATATACTTTAGCCTCTCTTACTTTTTGCCATTTTCCTTTTGTCACGTCTACCTTTTACTGTAACTGTAGCTATAACTAAATACAGTAATGATCCGATATATCAGTTGCCCCTCTATAAACATGTACATCCAGAAGCCTACCCATCAACCTTTTATCCACCAATACATAATCTAACAAACTACTTTCATTACGTGCTGTATCATACCTTGTATATTTATTTAAACTCTTTTTCATAAAATATGTATTACTTATTACCAAACCTCTTTCTACGCATAGCTCAATTAAAGGCTCCCTATTTTCATTTACCCCTGGCACCCCAGATTTACCTACTAATCCCTCCACAACATTTTACCCGCTTTATCATTGAAATCCCCAACCACAAGTACAGTGGTCCCTCGATAATCGTAGGGCTCGAGAGTGGTGATTTTCGGAAATCATAGCGATATTTTCGTAAAAACATGGGCTCGCTAATCATAGATTGACTCGCGAATAGTAGTTCTTCCGGGACACATACACACGCTCTGAGCCGGGGCGGCCTCCCTTCCCAGCCAGTGTGGCATTGTTTACCATTGAGCGATGGTCCCCTCACTTGCTCATACGAAATATTTCATAATATTCCATTCATTTTAGTGCTTGCAAGTACTAAATAACTACCATGGCTCCAAAGAAAGCTCCTAGTGCCAAGCCTGCGGTAAAGAAGGTGAGAAATATGATTGAATTTAAGAAAAACATCATTGAACAATATTAAAAAGGGGCGTACATGTGGTCGAACTGGCCAGGATGTATAACAAACCCTATACAACCATATGTTCCATCGTAGCCAAGAAAAAGGAAATCAAGGATGCTGTTGTTGCAAAGGGGGGTAATTTGGGCAAAAGTGAGATCACCCTACTCGAAGAGATTTGGGAAATTATTATTGGTGTGTATAAATGAGAAACAATTAGCAGGGGATGTATTTATGACGTCGATATTGTGAAAAGGTAGCTTTGCACGACGATCTGGTAAAGAAATTGCCTGCAACTAGTGGTGATGTGAGTGAATTTAAGGCCAGCAAAGATTGGTTTGAGAGATTTAAGAAAACCCTATGGCATACACAATGTGGTAAGGCATGGGTGGTGCAGTTCGGACCAAAAGTGGCGAAAATATGGTGCGTGAATTCAGGAGTACTAGGGTGAAGGACCCGAACTGACAAGTGTTTTATTGTTAAAACAGGCTCTTTTGGAAGAAATGCCAAGGGACCTACATTACACAGGAGGAAAAGGCCCGCAGGACACAAGCTATGAAAGACAGGCTGACGCTCATGTTCTGTGCTAATGCTAGTGGGGATTTCAAAGTGAACCCGTTACTAGTGTCCCATTTGAAATCCCAGAGTGTTCAGGAAAAACAATGTTATGAAGAGTAAATTGTGTGTGTTTTGGAAATCTAATAGAAAGGCTTTGGTCACGAGGGAAATTTTCGTCGAGTGGTTCAATGAAGTGTTTGGCCGTAGTGTGAAAGATTACCTCCTGGAAAAGAAATTGGTTTCTAAAGTGCCTGTTAGTAATGGACAATGCACCTGTCATCCCCCAAAAACTTGGATGACCTAATTTATCGAGGAGTTTGGGTTCATCACATTTAAAAGTTCTTACCCCGAAATACACCCTCTCCTCCAGCCATGGACCAGCAGGTCTTGCAAACTTTAAAAAAAACTAAAACAAAGCAATGTTTCAAAGGTGTTGGATGTGACCTCAGACACTCACTTGACCCTAAGAGATTTTTGGAGAGAACACTTCAGCACCCTCCATTGCAAAAACCCTTTTAGGTACGGCTTGGGAGGGAGTGACTACCAGGACTTTGAACTCTGCTTGGGGGAAAATTGTGGCCAGTTTGTGTCGACAAGAGGGATTTTGAAGGGTTTGGGCTGACCTTGATGAGCCTATGTCTGTTGTTAAATCTATTGTGGCACTGGGGAGTTCCATGGGGTTGGATGTGAGTTTGGAGGATGTGGAAGAGTTGGTGGAAGACCACAATGAAGAGCTTTTCCACTGAGGAGCTGCAAGAGCTTCAGCAGGAAGAGCAACAGATCGAGTTTAGAATCTTTCTGAGAGGAGGAGGAAGAGAGATGGAAGAAGGTGCCTACTTCAGAAATTAGGGAGATTTTTTGAAATGTGGGGTAAGATGAAAAGATTTATGGGAAACATCACCTTGACAAGACTGTTGCAAGCCATGTTGGCAACATGTACAGTGACAAAGTCTTGGCCCATTTTAGGGAAGTGTTAAAGAGACGCCAGAAACAGAGCTCTCTGGACGGTTATTTTGCGAGACAGGACTCCAGTGACTCTCAAGGTGGTCCTAGTGGCATTAAGAAACAAAGAAGTAACCCCAGAAAAGCAATTGGTATCTGAGGTGTTGATGGAAGGGGATTCCCCTTTCAAACTGTAAATAATCCAGTCTCTCTCCTCCTCCAGTCTTCTTTACACTAAGAAGAATTGCCAATAAAGGTAAGTGTTATGCTGTTAATGTTTCATTCATCATGTCCCATTGTATTGTTTATGTACTACATCTGTATTTCATGTAAAAAAATTTTTTGTTTTAATACTTCTGGGTGTCAGGAACGGATTACAATTTTTTTTTTTTTTTTTTTTTTTTTCAACAAGTCGGCCGTCTCCCACCGAGGCAGGGTGACCCAAAAAAAGAAAGAAAATCCCCAAAAAGAAAATACTTTCATCATCATTCAACACTTTCACCACACTCGCACATTATCACTGTTTTTGCAGAGGTGCTCAGAATACAACAGTCTAGAAGCATACACATATAAAGATACACAACATATCCCTCCAAACTGCCAATATCCCAAACCCCTCCTTTAAAGTGCAGGCATTGTATTTACAATTGTGTTTACATTATTTCTTATGGGGAAAATTGATTCGAAAATCGTCAATTTCGATAATACATTGGACCCCCGGTATTCGATATTAATCCGTTCCTGAGAGCTCATCGAATACCGATAATATCGAGAACCGAATCAATTTTCCTCATAAGAAATAATGGAAATCAAATTAATCCTTGCAAGACACCCAAAAGTATGAAAAAAAAATTTTTACTACATGAAATATTAAGTTTAATGCAATAGAATAATTACAATAACAATAAAATAATTGACACTTACCTTTAATGAAGATCTGGTGGTGATTGATGGGATGGGAGGAGGGGAGAGGTGTTAGTGTTTAGAAGGGGAATCCCCTTCCATTAGGACTTGAGGTAGCAAGTCCTTTTCCAGGGTTACTTCCTTCTTCTTTTAATGCCACTAGGACCAGCTTGAGAGTCACTGGACCTCTGTTCGCACAACAAATCTGTCATAGAGCTCTGTACCTCCCGTTCCTTTACGATTTGTCTAAAATGGGCCACAACATTGTCATTGTAATAGTCACCAGCAAGGCTTGCAATAGCTGTGTTAGGGTGATTTTCATCCATAAAGGTTTGCACTTCAACCCACTGTGCACACATTTCCTTAATTTTTGAAGTAGGCACAATGGAGTCCACAACTGGCATAGGCTTCTCAGGGTTAGCCCCAAACCCTTCAAAATCTTTCCTAATTTCCATATAATTCTCACCTTTTTACCACAGAGTTGGCACTAGAAGCTTTCTTGGGGCCCATGGTGACTTATTTTGCAGAAACAAGCACCAAACACAGTGATAATATGGATAATATGGAATGTACCGAATGTATCCTTAGATGCACGCACACTGGCTGGCTTGTAAACACTGGCACACACGGGGCAGTTCAGGCCACACGTGGACAGGTCTCGTACGAATCGTATCGAATACCGGGTTTTCAATCGAATACCGAGGAAATTTTTTTGCGATATAATGCATCGAATACCGGATTTATCGAATTCCGATGCCATCGAATACCGGGGGTCCACTGTAGTAACACCTCCAGGAACGGATTAATTATGATAAATGAGGGACCACTGTACTCTCACACTAGGTTCAAAACTCCCCATGTTCTCACTCAACATTTCCCAAAATCTCTCTCTCCCCTACACTTCTCTCTTCTCCAGGTGCATAAATGCTTACTATAACCCACTTTTCATATCCAACCCTTATTTTACTCCACATAATCCTTGAATTTATACATTTATATTCCCTCTTTTCCTGCCATAACTTATCCTTCAACATTATTGCTACTACTCCTTTAGCTCTAACTCTGTTTGAAACCCCTGACCTAATCCCATTTATTACTCCCCACTGAAACTCTCGCACCCCCTTCGGCTTTGTTTCACTTAAAGCCAGGACATCCTGCTTCTTCTACTTCATAACATCCACAATCATCTCTTTCTTATCATCTGCACAACATCCACGCCCATTCAAACATCGCACTTTAACAGTTTCATTCTTTTTCTTTTTAGTAGGCTATACAGGAAAAGGGGTTACTAGCCCATTGTTCCCGGCATTTTAGTTGACTTTTACAACACGCATGGCTTACGGAGGAAAGATTGTTATTCCACTTCACCATGGATATAAAAGGAAAAGCAATAAGAACAAGAACTATTAAGATAAAATCAAAGAAAACTCAGATGAGTGTGTATACATAAATGTGTACATGTATGTGTAGTGTGACCTAAGTGTAAGTAGAAGTAGCAAAATGTACCTGAAATCTTGCATGTTTATGAGACAGAAAAAAGACATCTGCAATCATACCATCATGTAAAACAATTACAGGCTGTTGTTTTATACTCACTTGGCAGGACTGTAGTACCTCCCTGGGTGGTTGCTGTCTACCATGATGACCCCAATACTTCCTACCTTCCTGTGAGAGATAAGATAAGATAAGATTTCGTTCGGATTTTTAACCCCGGAGGGTTAGCCACCCAGGATAACCCAAGAAAGTCAGTGCGTCATCGAGGACTGTCTAACTTATTTCCATTGGGGTCCTTAATCTTGTCCCCCAGGATGCGACCCACACCAGTCGACTAATACCCAGGTACCTATTTGCTGCTAGGTGAACAGGACAACAGGTGTAAGGAAACGTGTCGAATGTTTCCACCCGCCGGGAATCGAACCCGGGCCCTCCGTGTGTGAAGCGGGAGCTTTAGCCACCAGGCCACCGGGCCACAGTTAATGGAACAGAAGGCATGTTAATAAAATAGCTAAAAGTTTGGACGAATTGAACAGTGTAAATTGCCCATGTGTAAATTGCTGTGTGTAAATTGTGCCTGTGTAATTCCACAAGTTTCCATCAAATTTCATACATTTGTTGTTGGTACCTTCAGAAGAGAATTCTCTACCATTTCAATTTTTTTTTTTTTTAAGAATGTGGACACTGTGAGTGCTTTTAATTCTGGGGGTCTGGACAGTGAAAAGGTTACTTGTATTTGCTCATAAGATTATGCAGTAGCACATTTTTCTTGGAATATCAGTTAATCACTCAGTTCTGTGAAATTTCTGACTACAGTTTCAGTTTCTTTTTTAATAATTTGGCTTATTTAGTGAATGTTACATGTTGTTTTTAATTTTTTTTTTTTTTGTTACATTTATGAGTCACTCTTCCTCTGTGGGAGATGGTTGGTGTGTTTAAATAATCAGTCTTCTTTCTTCAAGGTAGCCTAGTTTTACATCATAGTTTCTTCAACACACCAGCTAGGAGTGTGCTAATATATCAGTATCACATATTGGAATATTGTACAGGAAAAAAAGTTTTTTATAGATGGTGTTTCACGTGATTCATGTACAATAAAACATCAATTTAACAGACTATAGTTTAAAAGATTTCAGATTTAATGGACAAAATCTGTGGCCAGACAACATTTGAAAGTGGATGAAGTCTGTTATATCCATTATTCTTATAGCCCCTTTTATACCCTTCCTCTCAGATGGGTGAATTAATTTAAAATTTAACAGACTAAGTCCATGTGCTTAGTAACACTGTAAACAGCAAGCTACATATAATATCAAACTGGACGATGACCAACAAACTTACTCTCAAAATAGACAAAACCTGCGTCATGTTTTTTGGAAACAGAGCATTAAATATCCAGCTAAACATATCGATAAATGGTTGCCCTTTAAAAACACATGAGGGGGAAATTTTAGGTCTCCCTCTTGGGTGTATCTTAAATTTTAGACCCCCATCCGCATTTAAAATTTAAAAGTTTCCCAAAAAATGT
>NW_026510424.1:0-14477 GCF_026875155.1 Cherax quadricarinatus | reverse complement strand
AAAAGGTAAGTAATGTGGGCACTAAAAGGGAGACCATACAATAAGTGTCAGGGGCCAGGGGACGGGTTCAACTGCCCCCAGCATACAAAAGGGGGGATTACCAACAGACCCCTGGCAGTCTTCAAGCTGGCACTGGACAAGCACCTAAAGTCGGTTCCTGACCAGCCGGGCTGTGGCTCGTACGTTGGTTTGCGTGCAGCCAGCAGCAACAGCCTGGTTGATCAGGCTCTGATCCACCAGGAGGCCTGGTCACAGACCGGGCCGCGGGGGCGTTGACCCCCGGAACTCTCTCCAGGTAAACTCCAGGTATATGCATTTTTTAGGCATAGCTCTATTGCTTGCTTAATATATGATAGTGTAAACATGTTATCCGACTTTTATATGCTTTTGAAAGTGAAAAAAGGCCGAGTTTCACTTTTCAGTGATTTTCTCCTTACAACAGTAGCCTAGAACCTAACCTACTGTATAAGCAGGGCCTGCCTGTACAGGCATATCAGCAAGATACTTAAGTTCATTAAACTTAAAATACACAAATAACTTGTACATAGGAGAGAGAGGCTTACAATGATGTTTCAGTCCAACTTGGACCATTTACAAAGTCAGTGTGACTTTGTAAATGTTTCAGTCCAACTTGGACCATTTACAAAGTCAGTGTGACTTTGTAAATGGTCCAAATAACACCGAGATATCATCGAAGCTTCTCTCTCCTATCTGCGGGTTATTTGTGAATTGGTCCAGCCACGGTATTGTGCCCTTTGGTCATTAAACTTAAAAGATTTAAATGCTAATAAAAAGAGTTTAAATTTTAATCATGCCTTGATAAAGAGTCCAATGCAGCTCATACACACAGGGATTAGTGAAAATCCCACTCGAGAGCAAAAATACCAGTTTGGCTGCAGGACCCAGCACAGGATGAAGTCTTTTTAGCAAATAGTTAGCTAAACCCACAAACAAACAATTGAAAAAAAAAAAAAAGTGTATGACTGCACTTCAACAGTTATACAATGACAATTGGAGAGTAGTATATGCAACAAGTAGAAACAAAAATCAATTTACTCACTACCATAATTGATGTGTAAAAAATGTAAATCTACAAATCCAATTCTATACAGTAGGGCCCTGCTTTATGGCGTTTCATCTTCACAGCGTTCCGCTAATATGGCAATTTCAAATCATGACCAAAACTCGCTATACGGCTCCCTGTCTTTTTAATACGGCATGCCCACCCGGTTTTGTTTACATTCCATATAATCTTGATGGACCCAACAACTTTCATAGTCATCTTGAAGTGAGAGGGGCCAAACATTAATGAGGTAAGAGAGAAAGTTATAATCAAAAGCAGTTTTATGGCATCCATATTAATCAACAGAGACTATGTGTTCAAGAACAGATTGAGCCCCACCACTCCTTGCTCTGAGTGACACACTTGCCAACATTCACTCAGTTACTATCTTTCAGAAGTGTGTTGACAACACAATCAGCTTACCCCTCTGACTATAACATCCCCACATCTCCTTAAGAGTGCCCTTCTTACCTCCAGGACTCAAGCCTGGTTTCCTTTAATCCCTTCACACAAGTTGCTCACATTCAGGAAAATGAACAGGGTGAACCAGAGGATATTAGCAAGATGGGAAATACTTTAGATAAAAAAAGGAAACATGAAAGTCAATAAAGATGTTGAAGTGATATACAGTCTACTGTACATTATAATGAGCATACTACCAAAAATTGCCCGATAAAAATTTCAGAGTAAAATTATACAACATCAGCTTTGTCTTTCAAACATTTTAGATACTACAGTATATCAAAAAAATTTTCTCAATTAAATGTATATATCTACAGAATCTTCTAGATTCATACTCACTCTGGTGCAAAAGATTTCCAACTTGAGACAAAAGTGAAAATCAGCATCAATATCAAAATGCCTTTGCCAGTATACAACAGACCCATTCTTACAGATGTGTCTGCCACTAATTTATAAAGGAGACATTGATGAAAGAACAAAATTCCTAACAAAACAAGCACAACTTCACATACAATAAGAGAACAACTTGCACACACACCAGGTCAACACTGGCTGTACAATAGTGGCCTCCATGAAGCCGTGCTTAATCAGAGCACATCATCTGATTAGCTGCTGTGATAAGCTCAACTCTGATACACTATCAGTATCATCACTGCTGGAAATATGTTTGCTTCCTTTTCTATTCCTGATTATTTTTTCTTCATTGAAATCATTATCAGTGTTAATATCAAGCAGTTACTTGCATTTGTAGTGGTAAAAGTAGATGCAAGTAAACATCAACATCTTCATACATAGGTGTATGTCATAGCCAAACTAAAATTTTAATTGTTTAACAGTTATGTTAAGATTTTTGAATTATTACTGTATTGTATTTATAGAGAAGTGATAAGCCCATGGAAGTGAAGGATAGCTCTAATTCCCTGGACCAAAAGCCTTTTACTGGCATCGTGGCAACTCCCCTGAAGGGTCAAGTTTCTGAAGCATATTGAATTTGTCACTTGAAGGGTAAAGATACGAAGATATCTGAGGAAAGGTGCATATGTATTACAGAGTTACAGTATTATATAAGATTTCAGCTGCTTACATCAAAATAACCATCCAGTTACACAAACAAGTTCTCTTATCATTATATATCTTTCCACATATCAATTATATTACTGGTACACTACTAGGGCAGGGTCCTGGAGACATGTTAGTACAATACTAGGGAAGGGTCCTGGAGGCATGCTAGTACAATACTAGGGAAGGGTCCTGGAGACATGCTAGTACAATACTAGGGCAGGGTCCTGGAGACATGTTAGTACAATACTAGGGCAGGGTCCTGGAGACATGCTAGTACAATACTAGGGCAGGGTCCTGGAGACATGTTAGTACAATACTAGGGCAGGGTCCTGGAGACATGTTAGTACAATACTAGGGCAGGGGCCTGGAGACATGTTAGTACAATACTAGGGCAGGGTCCTGGAGACATGCTAGTACAATACTAGGGGCAGGGTCCTGGAGACCATGCTAGTACAATACTAGGGCAGGGTCCTGGAGACATGTTAGTACAGTACTAGGGCAGGGTCCTGGAGACATGCTAGTACAATACTAGGGCAGGGTCCTGGAGTCATGCTAGTACAATACTAGGGCAGGGTCCTGGAGACATGTTAGTACAATACTAGGGAAGGGTTTGAGAGACATGCTAGTACAACACATAGGGAGGGTCTAGGAGATCATGCTAGTACAATACTAGGGCAGGGGCCTGGAGACATGTTAGTACAATACTAGGGAAGGGTTATAGAGACATGCTAGTACAACACAAGGGAAGGGTTCTAGAGATATGTTAGTACAATACTAGGGCAGGGTCCTGGAGACATGTTAGTACAATACTAGGGCAGGGTCCTGGAGACATGTTAGTACAATACTAGGGAAGGGTTATAGAGACATGCTAGTACAACACAAGGGAAGGGTTCTGGAGACATGCTAGTGCAATACTAGGGCAGGGTCCTGGAGACATGCTAGTACAATACTAGGAAAAGGTCCTGGAGATATGTTAGTACAATACTAGGGCAGGGGCCTGGAGACATGCTAGACAATACTAGGGAAAGGTCCTGGAGATATGTTAGTACTGGAGACATGCTAGTACAATACTAGGGCAAGGTCCCAGAGATATGTTGGTACAATACTAGGAAAGGGTTCTGGAGATATGTTAGTAAAATACTAAGACAGGGTTCTGGAGACATGCTAGTACAATACTAGGGAAGGGTTCCTAGAGACATGCTAGTACAATACTAGGGAAGGGTTCTAGAGACATGCTAGTACAATACTAGGGAAGGGTTCTAGAGACATGCTAGTACAATACTAGGGAAGGGGTTCTGGAGACATGCTAGTACAATACTAGGGCAAGGTCCTGGAGATATGTTAGTACAATACTAGGGCAAGGTCCTGGAGATATGTTAGTACAATACTAGGGGAAAGGGGTTTCTACAGGGAGACTGGGGTAGTTTGCAATACTAGGGAAAGGGTTCTGAAGAGACATGGTTATATCAGCATACTAGGAAAGGGTTTGGGATAAATGGTAATACAATACTAGGACAGTGTCCTCAAGACACAGTAGTACAATACTAGGACAGGGTCCTTGAGACACAGTAGTACAATATTAGGACAGGGTCCTAGAGACACAGTAGTACAATAACTAGGACACAGTTGGGTCCTGGAGAGACAGTAGTACAATACTAGAACAAGGTCCTGGAGACCTTTATATGCTTAGTGAATATATTATATAATATTTATTGCTTATTTTACATTTAGGAAGGGAGCATTAAACTTCTAGGGGTTATATAGTGCCTAGTGAATGGGAGGCATTCAGGTTTGATCTAAGGAAGAGGAAAGGAGGCCCAATTCTTCATATCAAGAGCCCTTTACCAGTTTCAAGGAACCTCCCTTGAGGGGAATCCTAGTGTGTGCCCCAGGTCCACAGGGCCAAATCTGACTACTGAATTACTTTAGGTCAGCTCCTAAATCTGATGCTTGTGAGGAAATTAACTTTCTGAGGCCAGTCCCTTCTAGCCAGAGTGGTCAATTACACAGGGTATGCCCTTTTTCAGTACATTATATTATGCTTGCCTTACTGCCCCAGGGTTCAGCGTTAGGCTGGACCTTAACTCCATGCTGGCCCTCTTCTTGGTGATCAGCTGAATTACATTAGATAACACATTCATGTACCTTTGCTGCAAAACAATGCTGATGCAACTGAAGCAACACATGTCCAAGCTAATTTAGCCTGACTTAATTCCAGTAATTGAATGTCTGAGTTTCAGAGAGCATAATGCATAAGTCGCCACCACTTTCTGCAGCCTCAAAACTTTTAGTTTCTGAACACTGTTGAGTAAACCAGACTCACAGACTACTATTTCTATCAGTAATCCCATATGTGTGATATATTTAATCTAGGGTAACCCAATAAAGGTAGTGAAATGGAGCTCCAAAAATGTTTGGTGTATGCATGCATGCTCTTCATCTAGGAACTTGGGGGGTACATATTTTAATGCCTAATTTGATTTTGGTGTTCTGACTGGAGTAAAAGCAAATTAAATAATTTTTGTTAGTAGGTTTTTCATAGACTATGAACCTGAGTGAATTATTGAGCTCATGTGAGGACATCAAGAAACAAGAGTTTATCACAAGTTTCCTTTTTTAAAGTAAATTGAATTGAAGAACCAACTGTGTTGAGCATTTTTTTTTAAATAGCTTGTCAACAACATTGTAAAATCTACAAAATCTAGGGATCATAGCGGAACTATCCAGGTAATGTTGGTGAGGGACCCCATAATCATCTTGTGTGCTTGCTGGTAAATGCTGTTACTGAAGGTGAAACTGCTAAAGTTGATGCAAAATTCAATGAGACTGACAGCTATTTAGAGGAAGTGGTATAGTGAGGTCGTGGTATACTTTGTAGCTGAGTAAGTTAATGGCCTGTGTAACAGGGACTTGTGTGAATAAGGTGACATCCAGACTGCTGAGTTTCTGGCAGGTCTCACCTGAGGCAACAACAATCACCACGACCGCTAGCACCTCGATCAACGACCATACCAAAACCAAAATCCTACACCCAGGAATAGCCCACACAGGTATGCACTTGATTCCCTACAGGGGATGCCAAAACCTATATATTGGAGAAATACTTGACATGGTTTTATTGGGTTATCCTGAGTTACATCTCTCAGGGTTAATAATCCTAACAAAATCGTCTTCATTCTCTTGTTTTTCCATCCCACCATTCTCCCCTACTTACACACATAATGTATTAGCTTGACATAGCCCCTGGTGGGCAAAAGCCATTTGTAAATATTTCATTAACTTGCATATGTCTATAAACGTAACTATTATTTATTATATTATAATTAGAGGTATGCTAAACCTGTTAGGGTCATATAGCATGAAAGGAAGTTTTAGGTAATCAAGTTCGACTTAAGGGGAGGACACGTGCAATTCCTTGGATCAAGAGCCACTGACCAGTATCACGAGCTATTATTACATTCAGTAAGAGCTAAACCCATAGGGGTCACACCGCCACAGGGAATGAGAGGCAATAAGAATCGACCCAAGGAAAGGGAGGGCAAATGTAATTCCTTGGATCAAGAGCCCCCGACAAACATAAAAAAAACCTGCCTTTAATAACACATGAATTAATAAACCCGAGAGATAAAATTAACTTAACAAAAAATTCTAAGAGCTACAAGCGTGTTTTATTAACACAGTTATTTCACATTAACCTTAAATAAAGTGAGGAGCTGGCAGAGAATTATACCTATAGTTGTGTTAATACAGCAGTGGGAGAGAATAATGTTGATAGAGAAGGATGTGCCACCATCACGTGATGACACTCACAGTTAGCAACAAACATCAACACATCTCAGTCTTCTTGTTGGGTTTTTAAGGGACACTGACAACTTACGTCGTAACGAACCCTGCTTCCCAGTGTACGGGAAAGACATTAATAATAATAATAGTAAGTAAATTTACTTACTTACGTGATTCATTACCTTTGTTACTTGTGACTTTATTACCTTTGAACCTTGTTCACCTATCAAAACTTTGGGGCCCAGTCCCTGGACCATTATGTACCTCTGTTAATCTTTTGACTACCACCCACAGTATGGTATGGGGTGCATAATAAACATATTAAATTAATAATATTTTTATTTACTACAAGTACATGAACAAGGTATACAAGCCTAACTGACATCAATGACATACTACTGTATAGAAAGCCGCTTGTTATGCAGAGTATTTCGGGCAAATTAGGTCAGTTTTGTCCCAGGATGCGACCCACACCAGTCGACTAACACCCAGGTACCTGTTTTACTGATGGGTGAACATGGCAACCGGTGTAAGGAAACACGTCCTATTTTTTCCCCCCTTCCCGGGAAAAAAACCCGGACCCTCCCGTTGAAGCGAAGGGCTTTAGCCACCGGCCCAAAGGGGTCCCAAAATTTTTCCCCATAACGGGCAAAAAAAAAAAAGGGGCCCAGGAGTCCTTCGTAATAAAAACAAAAACAAAACTACTAAGTAGGGAGGGGAAAGACCCTTGCCAGGACCCCAGATTTTTATAATAAAAAAGAAGCGCAAAACCCACAAGGGCAGGACCCTGCAGAGGGGAAACACCGAAACCTTTTCCCCTCTAAAGGGACCACATCCAGTAGCTTCTTTTGTGCTTGAAAATATTTTTTTTTTAATTTACTTTTTTGTATCCCACAGAAAGAATAAAGTTATTTTTTTTTTGTGTCTGGAAACAGCCTCAATCATCGTCTTACTTTATGGGTTATTCTAGATAATTTACAATATGATGAAAAATTGTACCATACTACATAAACTTACAACAACAGTTCTCCCTTGTGAGACACATGAGGGAATTTCTTAGGTTACACCTTGCAAACTTGATATTTATACTCACATTAAATCCTGGGCAAGATCCCCAAAAACATGGGCATTTGTCCGAGATAGCTCTTGGGTACCCAACATGTTTACCTTGTACCACCTACTCTACCATTACCCCCAACAAAATTGGTAGCCTCTTGCCCCACATTTCTGTAGTAACTAAGTAACTTCATGTATCATTTTCCATCTTTTCAATCAATCCGCAAAAATTATGAATCAGTTTAAAGCAATAAGTCATACTTTTGAAATTGTACCTTTTGTTCTTTAGTTCCCTTCCTTATTGTATATTGATTGAGGAAAATGCAAAGACATCCCTTAATAGTCCCCGTGGCCTGGTGGCTAAAGCTCTCGTTTCCACGGGGGATTGTCCGGGTTCGACCCCGGCGAAGGGGGGGAAACAGTGACTTTTTCCCTTTACACCGGTTGTCTATGTCACCACAGTAAAATGGGTACCTGGGTGTTGTGGACTGAGTGGGTCGCACCGGGGGACAAAACGACCTAAATTGGGGGAAAAAATGCTCAGATAAAAAGAGGGGCTAGTATACCTTGTGCTGTACTTGTAATAAATAAAAAATTTTAAATCTTAAGTAATATTTAAGCTTGGATTAGTTTCCCAAAATGCAGTGCACATTAATGGCTTTTTTTTGTGCCACCCGTGTTTTATTACATGTAACTTTATTATCTGTACACAAAGGTTAGGTTAGGTAAGGGGTTTTGCAGTTACAGCAAGGAAAAGGTAGTATCCCGTCCCAATAGACTCATTTTTAGCAAACCGCAACCAGACTGAAGTCGAAGATCAAAATAATTTTTTAGAGAGGCCACAAAATTTGATAACACAAGCCTACGATGTTTTTCCCGACGCCCAAAAGACTTCGAACAGGCGATAAATGACTGCCCAGCACTTGCCCCGGGGCCCGATCATGGAACCTGTGTTCATCAAGAACGCAAGAAGCCCCCTTCACGAGCCTTTTTCCCTCCTTGGAGAGGGAGCTGGACACGGGGGTCGTCCACAGTTACTAAAACAACAGACATAGCCCCCTCCACAAAGGGGGCAGTAAAGCAACACAAAGAACTACAGACCAAAAGCACTAAAATCCCATATCATAAAAATCTTTGAAAGGGTTTTAAAAAGCAAAATCACCACACATCTAGAAAAAACCCATCAGTTCACAAACCCCGGGGAAAAATGGGTTTAGAACAGGTCGCTCCTGTCTTTCTCAACTATTGGGGCCATACGACAAGGTCCAAATCCCTAGAAGAAAAAAGAATGCAGATGTAATATATACGACTTTGCAAAAGCTTGGGACAGTGTGCCCATGGCGTAATAGCGCACAAAATGCTTTGCTAAAGGAATAACAGGAAAAGTCGGTCGATGGATCTATAATTTCCTCACTAACAGAACACAGAGAGTAGTCGGTCAACAGAGTAAAGTCCGAGGCAGGGGGGTACGGTTTGAAAAGCTCTGTTCCATAAGGCACAGTACTCCCCCCCATCTTGTTCCTCATCCTTATATTCCGACATAGACAAGGATGTCAGCCACAGCACCGTGTCTTCCTTTGCAGATGACACCCGAATCTGCATGACAGTGTCTTCCATTGCAGACACTGCAAAGCTCCAGGCAGACATAAAACTAAATCTTTCAGGGGGCCCTGCAGAAACAATATGAAGTTCAACGATGAGGAAATTTCAATTACCAGATATGGTAAACAGAGGAAATTAAATCTTCATCAGAGTACAAAACAAATTCGGGCCACAAAATAGAGCGAAAACACCAACGTCAAAGACCTGGGAGTGATCATGTCGGGGGAAATCTAAACCTTCAAGGACCATAACATTGTATCAATCGCATCTGCTAGAAAAATGCAGGATGGATAATGAGAACCTTCAAAACTAGGGAGGCCAAGCCCATGATGACACTTTCAGGTCACTTTTTTCTATCTAGCTGGAATATTGCTCCCCACACTAACGCACCTTTCAAGGCAGGTGAAATTGCCGACCTAGAAAATGTACAGAGAACTTTCACGGCGCGCAAAAACGGAGATAAACACCTCAATTATTGGGAGCGCTTGAGGTTCCTAAACCTGTATTCCCTGGAACGCAAAGGGGGGAGAGATACATGATTATATACACCTGGAAAAACCTAGAGGGACTAGTACAGAACTTGCACACGAAAATCACTCACTACGAAAGCAAAAGATTGGCAGACGATTTCACCATCCCCCCCAAAGAAAAGCAGGGGTGTCATAGCACGTTAAGAGACCATACAATAAGTGTCAGGGCCCGAGACTGTTCAACTGCCTCCCCGCACACATAAGGGGGATTACCAACCAGACCCCTGGCAGTCTTCAAGCTGGCATGGACAAGCACCTAAAGTCAGTTCCGGATCAGCCGGGCTGTGGCTCGTACGTTGGTTTGCGGTGCAGCCAGCAGCAACGCCTGGTTGATCAGGGTCTGATCCACCAGGAGGCCTGGCTCAGACCGGGCCGCTGGGGCATTGACCCCCGGAACTCTCTCCAGGTAAACTCCGGTAGGTTTATGACCCGCCCTTTGGGAAATTTTGGTCAAACTGACCGAGGGCCTTCCACTGGGCTTTACCCCTCCACCCCCTTAAAAATTGTAGTCATAGTTATAACTTAGGGCTTTTTGTATCGCATAAAGGAAGGGTTGCCATACAAAACCGTAAAAATATATATCCGCAAGCGGAAAATGGAGCCCCATGAGTGGGTCCTTTTGTCAAGTGCCTGTTGGGCGATTAAAATGGGACTAACGTCCAAGAGAGAGAACCGGAAAATTTATTAAGATTTCAGGCGGGGAGCAAGACGCCACACACATCAAGGCGGGCACTAAACGAAAATTCCTAATTAGGTCAGGTGAACCCTTTCCCCAACCCCTTTAAGCGGGACACCACACTAACTTGAGTTCAGTAACCGCCCTTCAACCAAGACCGGGAAATATCCATGGAGCGGAAAAAAAGGAGCTCACGAAAGGTACCCGTCTTGTAACGTGTCCAGGAGGCAAATTTGGTGAGGACAAGCCTCCCAGAGACAATTGTGGAAATTTATCATTGTTGCTCAGGTTGATAACGCTTTCACCTCACACACTGAATGTCCGTGGTTCAATCCCCGGCATGGATGGAAAAATTTGTGCATGTTTTCCCTTTCACCAGTTGTCCCTGTTCACTTAGCAGTAAGTAGGTACCTGGGTGTAAGTCGACCGTTGTGGGTCGCATCCTGGGGGGCAAGACTGAAGGACCCCAACAGAAATGAGACAGTGCTCGATGAAGGATTTTTAACCCGAAGTGTTAAAAATCCGAACAAATCTTTTCTTAGAGCGAGATTTCCCGCGACCTGGTAGTCAACGCTCTCGCCTCTCTCACACACACACACACACACACACACACACACACACACACACGCACGGTGTCCGTGGTTCGATCCCCGGCTGGGTGGAAACATTGGGCGTGTTTACTTATACTGACCTAATTTGCCCGAGATGCTCAGCATAACAAGTGGCTTTCTATGTAGTAGTATGTCATTGTTGTCAGCTAGGACTGTATACCATGTACATGTACTTGTAGTAAATAAAGATTATTATTATTATTATTACTTGCTGTCACTCTTCACCTAGCAGTAAGTAGGTACCTGGGTGTTAGTCGACTGGTGTGGGTGGCATCCTGAGGAACAAGATTGAGCTTCAGACCATAATGGAATAAGACAGTCTTCGATGACGCACTGACTTTCTTGACTTGTCTGGGTGGCTAACTCTCCAGGGTTTTAAAAAATCTGACAAAAGAAACACGACCTAATGTTTCCACCAGTACCGGGGTCGAACCGCGGACTTCAGTGTGTGAGCTGCGTGCACTAGCAACTGAGCTACGGCATACCTCACAGAAAGTTTATTTAGGTACAGGTAAACATAAGTATAATTATCATACGTAGTAACATACGTGTAAATTAACTAGAATACCCCCCCCCCCCCAAGAAAAAATCAGGACTTATTTCCGATGGGGTCCACTCATGGACGGGAATCAGAAATGAAACTTTCCTACAGAAAGAGGAAGGGAAACAAAATTTCCAGATCAGGTGGACCCCAGGTCTAAACATCGGCGAGCAAGCCTCTTACATTACAAAGCCCCCAAACCCTTTTTTTTTCGAGGCGGAATCTATACATAGCTTTAACAATAAGTATGAAATGGCTCATGTAGCTAGGAGTGAAACCAGTAGCAGCCAGCAGAAATGGCCCAGGAGCTGAGAATCGATCCTTGTAAGCACAATTTGGTGAATTAAGGACTATAGAGATTTTACTTGTTGGTCTAATTTACCTAAGGCTTAAAAATTGTCATTTTGGAGAAATGGGAAAGTCATCCTCTACGTATGTCAATTATATTTGACCAGGAAGCAAAATCTGTTTTAATAATTCAGTATCAAAGTTTTACTATAAAAAATGTCCATGACTGACCCATGTATTACCCACAGCCAAACCGTAGTTCTGTCTGTAAACACCGTAATTAACAAAAATACATTGACCATTACACAGTTAGAAAATTTAATGGTTTTGCTTATACTGGCTGATCTAGATTCAGGTTAACAAGACTACTCTGAGAAAGTTTAGTTTCTCTGACCTTAACTCTGGTCAAGAATTAACGTCACAACTGACAAATTCCATCATGTCAAGTTTAAAGGGCTATTGAACTTTTGGGAGGTACCAGTTGGAGGTACCGACTGTTGCATCTAGTTCAGGAGGGAGGAGGGGGGGTAGGGAAGAAAGAAGGGGATTAGGAGGGAGAGGGAAGAAAGGAGGGAGGAAGGGGAGGGAGATGGTCAGCTGCACCTGGCTTGTTACGTAGACGTGACGTCACCACCTTGGGTCAGCCAGGTTGGTAATGATGAAATTATAAGGTTGAGTGATTTTCCTTGTGTGTTTTGTGTGTGTGTGTGTGTGTGTGTGTGTGTTGTGTTGTGTGTGTGTGTGTGTGTGTGTGTGTGTGTGTGTGTGTGTGTGTGTGTGTGTGTGTATACTCACCTATTTGTACTCCCCTTTTGTGGTTGCAGGGGTCGAGTCTTAGTCCTGGCCCCCCCTCTTCACCGGTTGCTACGGGCCCTCTCTTTTCCCCGCTCCATGAGCTTTATCAAACTCGTCTTAAAACTGTGTATGGTTCCTCCTCCACTACGTCATTTTCTAGGCTATTCCACTGCCTTAAAAACTCTATGACTGAAGAAATACTTCCTAATATCTCTCTGACTCATTTGTGTCTTCAACTTCCCAAATTTTGGCCTCTTATTTCTGTGTCCCCTCCCTGGAACATCCTGTCTTTGTCCACCTTGTCAAATTTCCCCGCAGTATTTTATATGTCGTTATCATGTCTCCCCTGACCCTCCTGTCCCCCAGTGTCGTCAGGCCGATTTCCCTTAATCTTTCTTCATAGGACATTTTCCCCTTAGCTCTGGAACTAACCTTGTGGCAAACCTTTTACTTTCTCTAGTTTCTTGACGTGCTTTATCAAGTGCGGGTTCCAAACAGGGCTGCATACTCCAGTATGGGCTGACATACACGGTGTACAGTGTCTTGAACGATTCCTTACTAAGGTATCGGAACGCTGTTCTCAGGTTTGCCAGGCGCCCATATGCTGCAGCAGTTATCTGATTGATGTGTGCTTCCGGAGACATGCTCGGTGTTATACTCACCCCAAGATCTTTCTCCTTGAGTGAGGTTTGCAGCCCTTTGGGCCCACCTAGCCTATACTCTGTCTGTGGTCTTCTGTGCCCTTCCCCTATCTTCATGACTTTGCATTTGGCCAGGTTTTAAATTCGAGAAGCCTTTTTGCTGGACCAGGTGTCCAGTCTGTCCAGGTCTCTTTGAAGTCCTGCCTGGTTCTCATCAGATTTAATTCTCATTAACTTCACATCATCTGCAAACAGGGACACTTCTGAGTCTAAACCCTTCCATCATGTCGTTCACATATACCAAAAATAGCACTGGTCCTAGAACCGACCCCTGTGGGACCCCGCTCGTCACGGGTGCCCACTGTGATAAATCATTACGTACCATGACTCGCTGTTGCCTCCCTGTCAGGTATTCTCTGATCCATTGCAGTGCCCTTCCTGTTATATGCGCCTGATGCTCTAGCTTCTGCACTAATCTCTTGTGAGGAACCGTGTCAAAGGCCTTCTTGCAGTCCAAGAAGATGCAATCAAAACCCCCCCCTCTCTCTCGGTGTCTTTCTTCTGTTATTTTATCATAAAAACTCCAGAAGGTTTGTGACACAGGATTTGCCTTCCGTGAATCCGTGCTGGGTTGGCATTTATACTCTTGTTCCGTTCCAAGTGCTCCACCATCTCCCCCCTGATAATCTTCTCCATAATTTTGGGATACTGTTTGTGTTGTGTGTGTGTGTGTGTGTGTTTTGTGTGTGTGTGTGTGTGGTGTGTGTGTGGGGTGTGTGTGTGTGTGTGTGCACTGTGTGCGCGTGGTGTGTGCACTGTGCGCGCGTGTGTGGTGCGCGTGTGTGCGTGCGCGTGTGTGCGTGCGGTGTGTGGGGTGCGCGTGTGTGCGTGCGCGTGGGGTGCGTGCGCGTGTGTGCGTGCGCGTGTGCGTGTGGGGCGTGTGTGCGTGCGCGTGTGCGCGTGTGCGCGTGCGCGTGCGCGCGCACTTATGTACGGAACTGCCTCATCCTGGCTATTCCACTGCTTGATCACCCTCAGACTGAAGAAATACTTTTCTGGTATCCCTGTATACCTTTTCTTTCACTTTCCAGCTATACCCCCCTTCACCAGTTTTTTTACCTCTCGATCTGCTATCCCTGTCTACCCCCATTAGTTCTGAGTATTTCATATATTGTCATCATCTGTTCCTGGGATCTTCTGTCCTCTAATGTCGTCAGGTTCAGTTAGTTTAGTTTCTCCTCATACCCTTAAATCTGGAACTTCCCTCGTTCCATATATCTGCACTTTTGCCAATTTCTTAACATTCTTTACCTGGTGAGAAAGATGGCATCAACAAAGAGAAACCAGGACTAAGACACTAAGTTATA
>NW_026510422.1:0-14382 GCF_026875155.1 Cherax quadricarinatus | reverse complement strand
ACGGGTACCATTCTCTGCCCCACGTTCGCCTTATCTTTTTGGGTTAAAGACTGACTAAAGTTCTGCATACTCTCTAGCTTCTAAACGTCGCAAGTCCTTACTCCCAGCTCACCCCCCCGGGAAAAGGTCCCAACAGAAGAACCGGAATTTTCTCTTTTCAATATCTGTCCCACGATCGCCTTTGCTGCTGGGTTAAGCCCTGGCTCTATTTCTACGACTAAGAACCACTCCTCTCCAGCACTATTCTTCGTCTGCCCCGTCTTCCCGCTTATCCATTTGGGATCTTACCTGAACTTTCGTTCGTTCGTTCGTTCACCCCAGGTAGTTCTGTTTGTGACTTGAAAAAGCCCACTGTGTGGGCGAAACGTAGTCAATAAAGGATCACATTATACTGCATATGTGTTTATATTTCCACTCATCGGGTCCCGGGGACTTATTTTGTTTCAGTTTGTCTATCTGTTAATAACCATGTCCCTCGTGACAGTAATATTAGTTAACTTAAATTCATCAGGAACTAAATAATTGTTAATTACTGGAATCTCATTTACGTCTTCCTGTGTAAAAACTGACAAAAAATAGTCATTAAATAAGGAACACATTTCCAGTTCATTATCCGTCAGCTGTCCATTCCCAGATTTCAGAGGTCCTACTTTTTCCTTCACCTTCGTCCTATACACTTGAAAGAACCCCTTTGGATTATCTTTGATTCATTAGCAACTCTAATTTTATAGTCACGTTTAGCCTTTCAACCCGTTTTTACTTCTCTTTTAAGCTGAAAATATTGGTCAGTAAGGTTTAACCTCTCCTTTTTCTGATGCCCCTATAAATTCCATTTTTCTCCCCTAATAGATGCTTTAGCCCCCTGTTAACCCATTTGGGATCGTTGTTATTAGACCTTATTTCTCTCTGGGGAATGTATATACTCTGGGCACTGTGTACATTATTAAGAAAACAATCATAAAAGCAGATCCATTCACATTCCTAGCAGTGCTAGGAATAAGATGGACGAGTTGAGACTAGTTGCTAGTGCAGGTACCATAGATGTAATTTTCCATTACTGAGACGTGGGTTTTAAATTCAAAAAGTCGGGGACATGCCTGCAGAATGTCACATTCAGGGTTTTAAATTGTTCCAAGTAGTAGAAGTATCGGGAAGGGGGTGGGGGGGTGGCATTGTATGTCCGAGATCGCTTGAACTGTTGTATAAAAACGGGTATTAAGTCTGAAGTAACACATACAGAGTCTGTTTGGATAGAATTTTCAGAGGGGCATGAAAAATTAATTTTAGGTGTGATTTTACCGTCCCCCAAATTTAGATAGGGACCAAGGGAGACTACTATGGGAGGAAATTGTTAGGGCCACAGACACGATAATGTAGTAATTCTAGGAGACTTTAACTTTGTAGATGAATGGTTCAGAGAACCGACATTTTGTAAATTAGACACATGTGCAACTTTGATGGACTGACCCCCATCGACTCAATTTTGAGGGACTGATTACCCCATTCTCCTCCTGTTCTTCAAGATTCTCCTTTGTATGGACTGATGAAGCCACTGTGTGGGGAAAACGTTTCCTCAATAAAGATACCCAAGAGTTGCACACGTGTCTAATTTATCGACTTTAACTTTAGTCATATTGATTAAATTTCTGACGGGGAAATTTAGAATCATACGTTTTCTTAAAAGTAGTTCAGGATTGTTTTTTGAAGCAGTTTGTGACAAAACCCTTTACAAGGGGTAATAACCTGCTTGACTTAGTTCTGGCTGCAATGAATCCCTTGTTAATAATCTAGAAAGTTTCAGGGGAACTGGGTGCTAGCGACCACAAATCATTTACATTTAGAATTGAATGGAAGTATGTTTAATAGGGATAACTCAGTAACAGTCCCAGATTTTCGCTTAGCAGATTACGAGGGGCTTAGAGAACACTTATCATGTGTTGACTGGGGTAACGAAGAGAGCTATCAATATGACAGTTTTTGAACACCAATACATGCTGCTCAAAGAACGTTTATCCCTTATAAGGAAATTAGATCAAATAGAAATGACCCAAAATGGATGAATAATAGGCTGAAATATCTACTAGGGCATAAGAAAGGAATTTTATAGGCGTTCAAAAGAGGCGAGGGTCATCTTATGAATCAGTATATTGACATTAAAAGGGACATTTAAAAAGGGGATAAGAAAAGCCAAAGGGACTATGAAATTAAGTTGCTAGGGATTCTAAAACTAATCCAAAAAGTTTTTTCCAGGTATATAGAACAAAAGTCAGTGATAGATAGGTCCCCTTAAAAATAACTATGGGCATCTTACTGACAAAGAGAATGAAATGTGCTCGATTTTAAATAATTATTTTCTCTCGGTTTTTACACAGGGGGAAAACACTAATAACATTCCGGTTTAAATTTAAATTTTTATGTGGATCAGAAGAAGATAAATTATGTTAACATCACAGTCACTAGTGAAATGGTTGTGAAGCAGATAGACCGACTGAAGAAAAATAAGTCACGGGTCCTGATGAGGTTTTTTTCAAGGGTTCTTAAGGAATGCAAAATGGAAGTCTGTGAACCATTAACTAATATTTTTAATTTATCTCTTCAAACAGGTGTAGTGTCTGATATGTGGAAGATGGCTAAAGTAATTTCCCATTTTTAAAACAGGGGGCAAGTCGTTACAATCAAATTACCGCCCAATAAGCCTGACCTCAATTGTAGGCAAGTTGTAGAGTCAATTATAGCTGAGATTATAGAAGCTATCTCGATAAGATACCTGATTAGTGATACTCAGCATGGATTCACAAGAGGCCGGTCTTGTCTAACTAATTATTAACTTTCTTCATTAAAGCTCTTGAGGCTGTTGGGCCACGGGTAAAGAATTGATATATTTACTTAGATTTTAGTAAGGCATTTGATGAGTTCCGCCCAAAGATGCTGAAGAAGTGCAGCTATGGCTTTTGGGGGAAAGGGTGTCTCTTTGGATCGAGTCATGGCTCACAGACAGGAAGCGGGAAAGTGTCATAAATGGGGTTAAATCCGAGTGGGGTCAGTAACAAGTGGCGTTCGACAGGGATCAGTCTTGGGCCCGTTGTTGTTTAAAATATATATCAATGATCTTATGAAGAATTACTGTGATATGAGCAAATTCGCCGATGACACGATGATAGGTAGGATAATTGATTCAAACGTAGATGTTAGGGAACTTCAGGAGGATTAGACAACTCTTACTCTTGGTCAGAAAAGTGGCAGATGCAGTTCAATGTAGATAAATGCAAGGTTCTGAAGCTCGGGAGTGTCCATAACCCTAGCACTTATAAGATAAAGAATGTAGAACTTATGGAAAGTAAAAGGACACAAGTGCAACTAATGTGACATTTATTGTGGCAACGTTTCGCTCTCCAGGAGCTTTATAAAGCCATTAAAAACAATACATGGACACAGAGGGTAAAAAAGGCTCAGAGTGAGGTGTAATACTAGTGAGGTAACATTTCGATGTTCACTAGTGGTAGTTTTAGTAGTAGTAGTAGTAGTAACAAAAAAAATACAATAGGGAAAGAGCAATTAATTCGTACTTTTTAAAAGGATATAAAAAGCTATTCCCTGGGTAACAAAAAAAATAGGTGGACAATATAGACTGGAAAGAGGCAGGTTTTTTTCAGTGTTCACTCTCTGTAATGTGCTTTGTGTAGTATAACAGGAGAGACTATGTGATGGCAGGGTTTACTGTTTTCAGGAGGATTCTTGCTAAGGTTTCGGAGATGGTGAAGCTGCCGTTGTTTTGTTTAATTGTATTCGAAACAGCGATCAGTGCTGATTCGAGGCACTTGCATCTGCGGAAATTAGTTTCTTTGACCACTAATTGGGCGTCTCTGAATTTCATGAGATGATTGGTGGAATTTTGGTGTTGTACACAGGCGTTGTTTAAGTTGTCGTTCCTACATGCGTAAATGTGTTCATTGAGGCGGGTGTCGAGGTTTTTTTGCTGTTTCACCTACGTAGATCTTGTCACAGCCTCCACAGGGTATAGTGTAAACTCCTGCATTGACTGGTTCGTGGTGCTTGGGTTTTGTCCTGGTTAGATCCTTTATTGGTGTGGTAGAAGCGATGGCGACTCTGGTGTTAGCTTGTGAAAGTACTTTTGAGACGTTTAGTGCAACCTGGCTGTTGGGAAGAATTATAACTTTGTTGGGAGCGGTGTTGATGCGTGGAGATTTGATGATCGGAAGTGCTCTTTTCTTGCAGTCTTTGATGAAAAAAGAAGGAAATTGTAACTCAGTGAATGTTTGGTGAATGTAAGTACATTCCTCGTCAAGAAACTCAGGACTGCAAATTCGGTATGCTCTTAGGAAAACCCGATGATGATGCCTCTTTTGGTCTTGGTATCTTGACTTGAATAGAAGTGTGTGAGATCATTTTTATTGGTGGGTTTCCGATAAACTTGAAATCTTAGGTTGTTGTCTACTTTGTGAATGAGGACGTCGAGGAAAGGTAGCTTGTCATTGGACTCTTCTTCTAGTGTAAACTGAATCGCTGGTTCAACTGCGTTGAGCCTTGCCTGAAGATCCCGTACATCAAAACGTTTTGGAGTTATTACGAGGACATCGTCCACGTAACGTAACCAAGTGACGCTTGAAGGGATGATGTTGGCAAAGTGTTCGGACTCTAGGTGTTCCATGTATAAGTTGAACATCAAAATGGTATACAATACCGACAGGTTGTTAGGTAAGACACATATGCAACAGTTAGACAACTTTATTCCGAAACTTTTCGCCTACTGTGTAGGCGAAACGTTTCGGAATAAAGTTGTCTAACTGTTGCGCATGTATAAGTTGGCTAAGACGGCACTTATTGGGGACCCCATTCCCATGCCGTAGGTTTGTTTGTAGAGCTTGTTATTGAAAGAAAAACAGTTGAAATTAACACAGAGTTCAATCAAGTCAACAAAATCTCCAGGATGTAAAGGAAGATTATGGTCCTGGTTGACTTTACGTCGTAGAACCTCGATGGCTTTTTTGGTAGGTACTTTTGTGAAGAGGGAAGTCACATCCAAACTGCTTAGTTTCTTGTTACGGATGGAGAGGTTACTGAGTTAAGTACAGGTCACCACTAATATCTTGCCCACTATAGATGTCAGGCTTATTGGACGGTAATTCAAGCTTATTGGACGGTAATTTAGTTATTTGGAAATAAATGGTATAAAATACTGACACAATGGAAATATAAACACAAATGCAGTATAATGTGATCCTTTATTGACAACGTTTCACCCACACAGTGGGCTTTTTCAAGTATCATTAATCAAGCTATGCTTATCGAGATGTCTTCTTACAATTTGAGCTATAATTGACTCCAGTAATTTGCCTACAATTGAGGTCAGGCTTATTGGGCGGTAATTTGACGGTAACGACTTGTCCCCTGTTTTAAAAATAGGAATTACATTAGCCATTTTCCACATATCAGACACTACACCTGTTTGAAGAGATAAATTAAAAATATTAGTTAATGGTTCACAGACTTCCATTTTGCATTCCTTTAGAACCCTTGAAAAAACCTCATGGAAATATAAACACAAATGCAGTATAATGTGATCCTTTATTGACAACGTTTCACCCACACAGTGGGCTTTTTCAAGTCACACACGGATCTATCTGGGGTTGGAAGGTACGAGAGTATTTATAGTCATGTCAGAATGTTTAGGTCAGGTGGAGAATGCTGCATCTGATGATCTACTGGGTGGGGTTATGGAGTCTTGGGGTAGCTTGGCAGGGGTATTGGCAATTTTGTAGACCTTCTGCAGTGTTCTATGTTCTTATGTGGGATAGCGATGAAGAAGTTTCTTGGCGAGTGGTTCAGCTATGTTTTTAGAAGCCATTGTTCTGGTTGGAAATTGTTGGTTATAGAGATAAGCGATGATTCCCGGATTCTTCTGTATTGAGTGTTGTCTTCGTTGGCTATAAGTCTTGAGTTTCTGTAGTTAATTAAATGGTTGTGTGGGAAATTTCGATGTTGTACCCAGGCATTCCTTGTTTTCGTCAGTCCTGCTTGCATATTGGTGTTCTGAAATGCGTGTTTGGAGGTCTCTTGATGTTTTGCCCACATATAATTGTTGCAGTCATTACAAGGAATTATGTATACCCCTGCAGAGGATGGAGGCTTGTCCTGTCTACTACTGGTGATGTCCTTGATGGTCGTGGTTGTGGAGGTAGATACTTGGAATGATGTTTTGGCAAAGATGTTGGAAACATGTTTGGCAATGGAGTTGTTGGGGAGGACTATGTATCTCTTCTCGGCAGTGTCTTCTCTGGGTGTGTTGAAGATGTTTAATGCCCGCCGTCTGCAGTCTCTGATGAAGTGACGAGGATAGTGGAGTTTAGAAAATACTTGTTCAATTATAGTGCATTCTTCCTCAAGGAACTCATTGCTGCAGATTCTGAGTGCACGTATGAAGAAGCCTATAATCACACTACGTTTGGTTTTGGTGTCGTTGTGAGAGTAGAAGTGGAGAAGATCGTTTTGGTTGGTGGGTTTTCGATAGACTTTAAAACGAAGTTCGTGGTCAGCTTTGCAGAGCGGAACATCAAGGAAAGGAAGAGTGTTGTCGACTTCTTCTTCAAGTGTGAACTGGATTGAAGGCTCGACCTGATTGAGCTTGTCTTGGAGAGCTTGAACGTTGAAGCGTTTAGGAGTTATGAGGAGAATGTCGTCAACATAACGGAGCCAGGTGACAGACGAAGGAATAATGGTGGAGAAAACGTTCGGCTTCTAGATGTTCCATGTATAAGTTCGCCAGGACTGCACTGAGTGGCGAACCCATGGGTAGTCCAAAAGTCTGCTGAAAGAGGTGATTTTCGAAGGAGAAACACGTAAAGCCAACACATAGTTCAACAAGGTCGATGAAATCGCTGGCTGGAATGGGAAGATCAAGTGAATCGTCAATTTCCTGCGCAAGAGATCGATGGCTTGTGTAGTAGGTACTTTGGTGAATAGGGAAGTCACGTCAAGGCTGGAAAGTTTCTTGTTCCTGATGTTGATGTTGCGAATGCGATTGAGAAGATCACCCGAGTGTTTGAGATGTGCTGGACTGATAGTGCCCAAGAGTTTAGAGAGGTGTTTGGCGAGAATTCCTGAGAGCTGGTGGGGAGCACTGCCTATTCCCGAGGATATGGGCCTCAGTGGGATACCAGGCTTGTGAGTCTTTGGCAGGCCGTACATTCTGGCAGGTCTGGGGTTGCTGGGCATGGTGTGCAGAAGTTTCTCCCCTTGTTCTGAGCCCCTCAGAATGCGGCGAGTCCTTGTAAGAAAAGTTTTAGTAAGGTTGTGCACTTGGTTAGTTGTGAGAGGTTTGTAGGTATCTGGGTCATTAAGTAGATTGAGCATTTTGATCCTGTAATCGTCAGTGTTCATGATAACAACACCACCTCCTTTATCAGCGGTGGTGACCCTAATGGTCGTGTCTTCTGCTAAACCTTTGAGTGCATTGATGTAACGTCGAGGTATGACTGGGGAGCTGCATGTTGAGATGGCTGCTGAGATGATGCCTTGAAGATAGCCTTTTTGGAAGTCGGAGTCATTGTGTCTGTAGTTTTTGGCGATGAAATTGAGGTCTTGTTTTGGTTTAGTAATTCCTGTTGCGAATTTGAGGCCTAAGCTGAGGGCTTCAGTTTCTGTGGTTGACAGTGGACGAGATGAAAGATTTTGAATAATTTCAGGTCTTCCTAAACTTTTCCAATTACTATTATCGCAGAGTGTTTGTAGTTTCCTAGTAAGTCTGATCTTCTGTTGATCAGACTTACTAGACTTCTGTTGATCAGACTCTGCTGCGAATGATTTCGGCGGTGCGTCTGTTCATGTTGCCCCGGAGTGTTGTGCCTAGTGTTCTGGCTTGGAGAAAAGCTTCCTTTGTAGCATTGTTTAAGTCATCTGCACACTCTTCAAGGTAGGTCCGAGCTGTAGCGGAGAAAGGTGGTTTGATGTTGGCAATTTGAGGAGGTGTAGATCTTGGTAAGGCCATTTCTTGGATGCAATCACGAAGAAAATTGTGTCTGTTGCGAAGTGAGTAAGCCTTTAGAAGAAGGTCCAGGTATTCTCTCTGTTAAGGATCCATTTCTACTGCAGTGTTTGACACGATGGAAATAAATGGTATAAAATACCGACACAATGGAAATATAAACAAAAATGCAGTATAATGTGATCCTTTATTGACAACGTTTCACCCACACAGTGGGCTTTTTCAAGTCACACACGGATCTACCTGGGGTTGTATGTATAATGTTCGCCAAGACCGTAGTCCTGGCACGGGTCTCAATCTTGCGATGACCCGTCTCTGGCTCCCGAGGGAGAAAGGTTTCTACAATGATGCGACATATGCTGTTCAAGCACTCTTCTGGTCAGTTCAACTGGTGCATCTCATAAGCGACAACACCGTATGTACTCCTAACTGTGGACACTAGCGAGGAGGAGGATATGTCGTTATCACAGGTAACAGCTTGTCTGGTTCGTTGACTCCTTGGTACACTAGTGTGGCCGCAGTCATCTCTGGGTCCTCTTCGGGAGGGAATATCACTCCTAGTTGCCTGCGGAGCGTCTCAGTAACTTCGCACTCCAGAAGATAGTGTGTTAGGGGCCGTGGACAACGTGCTGACAGTACTGGCACATCTCCTCCTCAGCCTTGTCTACCATCATCTTGGCTGTGGGAAGCCCAAACGAAGCCGATGGATGGCGGTACACTGCGCTCTGGACCAGCTTCTATCATATGGAGGGGGTTCTCCCTGAGTCGCTGCTCGGTACCACTGTTGAGATGGGTATCACCTAAGACCTCCCCATAAGTTTCATGGCTCTGGCAGCCACAAGTTTGGTCTGTCGTAGGCTGATTGGGACAGTAATCCCAACATGTGGATAGTTGTTGCTGCCTTGGCTGCATCATCTGCCGCCTCATTCCCCGGATGCCAGCATGGCTGGGGATCCAGTTCAATGTCGATCTGTTACCTGAACTTCTAAGGCTGTCATTATGCTCAGGATCGATGTGATGAGGTGAACATTGTCCTGTGGTTGAGGATGGGAGAGGGCATTGATTGCAGACGTGGAATCAACATGTATGACAGGTCGGAGTCGATGTCGTAGGGCATGTGACAATGCCTGCTGAATCGCCACCAACTCAGCTTGAAGGATCGTGCAGTGGTCAGGGAGTCGCCAGCCTTGTGTGTGACCATTGTGGTACAGTCCAGCTGCTGCTCTCTTCCTGTCAGGGTCGACAGAACCATCTGTGAAATACACTGCACATGTGCCTCCCTCTGCCAGTGCCATGCTTGTCTCAGCATGATTGCTGAGAGTGTCTTGACTGCAGAGACGCTTAGAGATGGGTAGCTGCATGATGCAAACATCGGCTGGATCTGGGCGCCAGGGAGGTGGTGGATGGTACCTTTAGCAACAGGAAGGTCACAACTCTTCTCAAGGGAGTAGTTGTATAGGCAGCAGCTTCCGCCCAGCAGCACAAAAACGAACGAATCCAGGAGTAGTCCGTGAAGAGTGTGGGATCTTGTGATTGGTTGTCAATATCCGTCTCCTTAGTGGGGTACCTTGCTGCCTGTGCAGAATCGTGGCCCCACTTTGCAGGCGTTTATGTATCTTACTCTGTCAGCCAAGGAAGGAAGCCATGCCTCAGATCTGAGAATAGTGTGTTGGTCCAGATGGGGGCCCCAAGCATAGTTCTTATCGCCTGATTTTGTACGACCCCCACTCTTTGCCTGCTTGCGGGAAGAGATGAGCTAAAGGGGTGCACCGTAGTAAATGAGCGGCGTATAGCTTGTATATAGTACAAGCGAAGAACATCTTTGCTTGCCCCTGCACGGTGCCTCGTCATGGCTCTCATGGCGTTGAGTCTGAGTAGAGCACGTGACATGACATACTCGGCCTGTTTCTGAAAGGTCGCTTTTTATCAATGTAGATTCCAATTTACAGGTAGGAGCCTGTCCACTCAAGTCTATATCCTGAATACATAATTATTCACAGGATCTGGTCCCTTGAACATCATTGCAAGAGATTTCTGGGCCCGAGATCTTGAGGCCTAGTTCCTAGCAAGACTGCGTAATTAGGTCCAAAGCTCTCTGAGCCTGTCGTTCTAAATTCCCTTTTTCCCATTCACACGAGTGCAAGGATCATCAGCATAGCTGAGGAGCTTTTGTACCACTATGAAAGGGAAGGCTCACAGGTTCCTGCATAAGGATGTTAAACAGGGTAGGACTGAACACACCTCCTTGTGGTGTACCGTTTTCCAGGGATTTTAAGAAGAGTAGTGTCCCTGAAAGCTGACACAGGCCTGCCTGCCCCTAAAGGGAGGACTCTATCCAGGCCAGGAGGCGTCCTTTGATTCCCTTCCGAGCTAGTATTGCCAGAATTGCTGGGGGCTGGCTAGCTCAAATGCCTTTTCAAGGTGGGAGGTAGACGACAATACTAGGTTTTTTGTTACTGTCAGCAATCTGGCTTAGTAGAGTGGTTTGCACTTGCTGTACCCCCTCCTTTGGGTGAAGCCAAATATGTATGATGAGAGGGTCCAAGTTTCCATAGGAGGCGGTTTAACACCATCCTCTCAGCAGTCTTGGCAAAGCAGCTGGTCAGTGATATGGGTCTCATACTGCCTGGGTCCTTGGGCTTTGGAATTGGTACGATTGTAGCTTTCTTCCAAGCTGCTGGGAGTGTCCTGGCCCTCCACGACTTGTTAATGACGTCTAGTATGGCCTCCCATCCACTCTGCCCAGCCAGTGCAATCATGGAGTACGTCACACCATCGATGCCCGGGGCAGGCAACTAGGAGTGATATTCCCTCCCGAAGAGGACCCAGAGATGACTGCGGCAACACTAGTGTACCATGGAGTCAACGAACCAGACAAGCTGTTACCTGTGATAACGACATATCCTCCTCCTCGCTAGTGTCCACAGTTAGGAGTACATACGGTGTTGTCGCTTATGAGATGCACCAGTTGAACTGTTCAGAAGAGTGCTTGAACAGCATATGTCGCATCATTGTAGAAACCTTTCTCCCTCGGGAGCCAGAGACGGGTCATCGCAAGATTGAGACCCGTGCCAGGACTACGGTCTTGGCGAACATTATACATACATTGTTTGTAAAGGCTCCTGAAGAGCGAAACGGTGCCACAAGAAAATGTCACACACCTACTCTTTGCCAGTTTAGTAAATGAATGGTCCCCCACTCTATTTCCTTCATAGCGTCGCGGTTGGAGAAGTACCCCAACCCCTGTCCACTTGGTTAAGCAACACCATACCTTACTGAAGGAAAAAACAGCTTACGATTCAGGGTATATGGGGGAGATTACCAGCAACACGACTCTCGCTGCCACTCATCAGTATCAACACCCAAATTTTTTGGCGGATGAATCGTACAACACAAAACAGATCCCAACTGCTCTTAAGACTCAAGACAATGTATATATTCAACTCCCATTTCCTAATTATGAAGCCGACTCATCTAACATGGCAGTGGGTACAACGAACGGTCCCCCTCGCCCAAATTTTGTTTTATAGTGCCGCGGTTGAGGAAGTACCCAATCCCGTCCCCTCTGGTTAAAACAACACAATACCCCTTTCTGAAGGAAAAGCAGCTTACGAATCCGGATATATGGAAAAAGATTCCCAAACAGCACGACTTTTCGCTGCCACTCATCAATATCAACACCAAAGACTCAAGACAATGTTTATGTACAACTTCCTTTTCCTAATTATGAAGCAGACTCATCTAACATGGCAGTGGGTACAATGAACGGTCCTCCTCGCAATTTCGTTCATAGTGCCGCGGTTGAGGAAGTACCCAATCCCACGTCCCCTCTGCTTAAGCAACACAATACCTTACTGAAGGAAAAAGCAGCTTACGAATCCGGATATATGGAAGAGATTACAAGCAGCACGACTCTCGCTGCCACTCATCAATATCAACACCCAAAGACTCAAGACAATGTATATGTACAACTTCCTTTTCCTAATTATGAAGCAGACTCATCTAACATGGCAGTGGGTACAATGAACGGTCCCCCTCACAATTTCGTTCATAGTGCCGCGGTTGAGGAAGTACCTCAACCCACGTCCCCTCTGGTTAAGCAACACCATACCTTACTGAAGGAAAAAGCAGCTTACGTTTCTGGGAATATGGGTGAGTCTACGAGCAACACTGCAACTCATCAATATCAACACCCAAACATGGTAGGTAGATTGCATAACACGATACAGATTCCAGCTACTTTTAAGACTCAAGACACTGCAAATATACAACTCCCTTTTCTTGATTATGAAGCCGACTGTAAAGACAGTACAATTCTTATGCAAAAACAACGTTTTTGTCAATTTCCTGGTTATTCGAAACTTCACACGAGGATGTCGCACCCAAAGAATCATCTGAATCATCACGATGAAGAACGCACAGATGCTATCAAGACACAAGGCACTGATAATGTCCTACGCCCATCTCCTAACCATCAAGCCGTCCCTAAGGACTGTGAAACTATCATGAGAAAATATACTTGTCATATTCCGAGCTGTACCAAGGATTTCAAGAGCATGTCACACCTAAGAGATCACCTGCAATGGCATGCTGGAGAACGCAGATACGTGTGTCAATGGCATCTCTGCAACGAAGCATTCGTGTGCAAGCAGAACCACAAGCGTCATTGGCAAATACACACAGGAGAAAAATCCTACCAGTGCGAGAAGTGTGGCAAACGTTTTATGCGACATGGCAATCTCAAAGCTCATAATGAGAGCCATGAGAACGAACGAATGCAGCCACCATTCGTGTGTCCTTGGGACCTTTGCAAAAAGGAATTCGCCGTGAATGCCTCTCTCTCTCGACACTTACGGTCACACACTGGTGTTAGACCTTACCAGTGCCTAGTGTGTGACAAACATTTTATGAGGCCGGATCATCTAAACAGACATATGAAGACTCACACGGATCAGAAAAAAAAGGCAGCCTCCACTTCTCTCAAAGCCACAGTTTTCCCGCGCCACCAGATTTAAAAATACGTAAAGGAAAAAGGAAAAGGGGTGAGAGCCAAATACCTTAGTGGAACCTTTGTACTTAGGTGGCATCCCCTCGCCAATATATGACATAATTGGTTTATTGTTGATCAGTCTCAAAGTCATTTCAGAGATATAATTGATTTTTGTATAATGTACATATGCGAATTGTAATCCTACAGTATATTTTATGTATAAGTAAATAATAAATTAACATTTTTTTAAATAAATGTGTATTTTTTAATGAATCCCAAAGCGAATATTTCCCTGTCAGCTACATCAGCATCTTAGAGTCTAGATGTAGAAAATTCTTCAAAGGTTTCCTAACTTTTTGGATATAGGAAAGTATTTGTTTGGGTTATTGAGGCTAAAACTTTGGGTAGATTCAAATTTAGGATGGATAACTACATGAGCGACAAAACAGTATGTAAAGTAAAAATTCATAAGTGCAACTAATGTGACATTTTATTGTGGCAACGTTTCGCTCATTGAGAGTGGTGGTGCCTGTGCTAACCTTCCTATGGTGTATAAATATACCTAGTTGGACGAATTTTATTGTGGCTAGCTGGTCTAGTGTCTAACGCGACGGGCTGGAGTTTTGAGACTCTGACCTCGGGTTCAATCCCGGCCGGGGTATGGTTTGTTTGCAATCGTGTCATTACGATTTCGTGAGTCATGGAAATATAAACACAAATGCAGTATAATTGTGATCCTTTATTGACTACGTTTCGCCACACAATGGGCTTTTTCAAGTCACAAACAGAACTACCTGGGGTGGAAGGAACGCGGTATTTTATAGTCCGGTTCAGAATGCTGAGGTCAGGTGAAGAATGCTGCATCTGATGATGTACCGAGTGGGGTTATAGAGTCTAAAAACTTGGGTAGCTTGGAGAGGAGATTGGACAAGTTTGTGAGCAGACCTTCTACAGTGTTCTTATGTGGGATAGCGATGAAGAAGTTTCTTGGAAAGTGGTTCAGCTATGTTATAGAAGCCACTATTCTGGTTGAAGTTGTCGGATGTAGAAATTAAGTGATGATTCCAGGATTCTTCGGTATTGAGTGTTGTCTTCTGTGGCGATAAGTCTTGAGTTCCTGTAGTTTATCAAGTGGTTGTGTGAATTACGGTGTTGTACCCAGGCATTCCTTGTGTCGTCAGACCTGCTTTGCGTATTGGTGTTCTGAAACACGTGTTTGGAGGTCCCTTGATGTTTCGCCCACGTATAACTTGTTGCAGTCATTACAAGGGATTGTGTATACCCCTGCAGAGGATGGAGGCTTGTCCTGTCTACTACTGGTGATGTCCTTGATGGTCGTGGTTGTGGAGATAGATTTTCTTGGAATGATGTTTTTGGCAAAAGGGAAAAG
>NW_026510421.1:0-14899 GCF_026875155.1 Cherax quadricarinatus | reverse complement strand
TGGAAAGGAAAAATTTAAATAAATAAAAACAGGGGTTTCATGGAAGGCAAATCTTGTATCACAAACCCCCTGGGTTTTATGAAAGGGTAACAAAAGTAAGCCGGAGAGGGTGGGTAGATTGCGTTTCCTAGACTGCAGAAGCCTTTGAAAAAGTTCCCCACAAGAGATTAGTGCAGAAGCTGGAGGATCAGGCGCACGTAAAAGGAGGGCACTGCAATGGATAAGGGAATACCTGACAGGGAGGCAGCAACGAGTCATGGTACGTGAAGAGGTATCACAGTGGGCGCCTGTTACGAGCGGGGTCCCACAGGGGTCAGTTCTAGGACCAGTGCTATTTTTGATATATGTGAACGACATGATAGAAGGAATAGACTCTGAAGTGTCCCTGTTCGCAGATGACGTGAAGTTGATGAGAAGAATTATAATCGGACGAGGATGAGTGCAGCGACTGCAAAGAGACCTGGACAGCTGGACATGTGGTCCAGCAACTGGCTTCTCGAATTCAATCCAGCCAAATGCAAAGTCATGAAGATTGGGGAGGGGCAAAGAAGACTGCAGAGTATAGGCTAGGTGGACAAAGACCACAGACCTCACTCAGGGAGAAAGACCTTGGGTGACCCTAACACCGAGCACATCACCGGAGGCACACATCAACAACAATAACCCTGCAGCATACGGGCGCCTGGCAAACCTGAGAACAGCGTTCCGATACCTTAATAAGGAATCGTTCAAGACACTGTACACTGTATGTTAGGCCCGTACTGGAGTATGCAGCACCAGTCTGGAACCCACACCTGGTCAAGCACGTCAAGAAGTTAGAGAAAGTACAAAGGTTTTGCAACAAGGCTAGTCCCAGAGCTCAAGGGAATGTCGTACGAGGAAAGGTTAAGGGAAATCGGACTGACGACACTGGAGGACAGAAGGGTCAGGGGAAACATGATAACGACATACAAGATACTGCGGGGAATAGACAAGGTGGACAGAGATAGGATGTTCCAGAGAGGGGACACAAGGACAAGAGGGCACAAACTGGAAGCTGAAGACTCAGACGAGTCACAGGGACGTTAGGAAGTATTTCTTCAGTCATAGAGTTGTCAGCAAGTGGAATAGCCTAGCAAGTGAAGTAGTGGAGGCAGGAACCATACGTAGTTTTAAGAAGAGGTATGACAAAGCTCAGGAAGCAGAGAGAGGATCCAGTAGCGATCAGTGAAGAGGCGGGCCAGGAGCTGAGTCTCGACCCCTGCAACCACAATTAGGTGAGTAGGTGAGGTGAGTACACGCACACACGCACGCACACACACACACACACACACACACCCCACGCACGCACGCACGCACGCACGCCGCACGCACACAATACAAACAAACAAGACATACTGATCATTTGGGAAAGGTTTGGGGTAAAAGGGATTCACCCGCCAGGATTACTGATCAGATGGTAATAAAAACACCGTACAGAGCATACTTTAATACAATGGTTCGTCAATGCTGGGTTTTACCAAGAGTACAGGATGATTGTCAAATGACTGGGGCACCCCAAACTCTTATTTCCACCCGTTCTTCCTCTGCAATGGGCGATGAAGCCACTGGCTGGCGAACGTTTTCACAATTAATTTCCCAAATGTTGCACGAGTGTCCACTCTTTAATTATGCTTTTTTAACCATTAACATCAATTTCTGGAATTATCATGATATCATCAGGTCATATTGATATGTCATATATGTCATCAGAGCAATATATATCAGATCATATACGAATATCAGGTCATGTATGAGGGTCTTACGTACAAATATCATTCAGGTCATATGTGAGGTCATCACGTCAAATATCATATCAGGCCTCATAATATGATATCATGTCATTATATGTAATCAGATACTATATATCAGATGATCTGTGGTCCCCTCCCGTGCCAGACCTCACTTCACTTCACCACTAACTATATATATATATATATAATATTATATATATATATATATATATATATATATATATTTTATATATATATATATATATATCAGTACACATATATGTATTTATACACACACACATATATATATTATCACATTATTTATATATATTTATACACACCAACACACATATATATTACATTATATATATATATATATACTATATATATTTATATTATATATTATATATTTATTACATATATTTATATATAATATACACAATATATATATATACAATATATATATTTATATATATATATATATAGACCACACACACACACACCCAAAATATATATATATATATATATATACTTTATTAATATATCTATATATATTATTATACACATATACTATATATACTATACACATCTTATATATATATATATATATATATATATATTATATACACACATATATTATATACACGCAACATATATAATATTTAATATATATAACTATACTATATATATATATATATATATATTATATATATATATATATATATACATATATATGTATATATATATATATATACACACACACACACATTTATATATATTTTATTTATATATATATATATATATATATATATATGGTCGTGTCCGAGAATAGGCAGAACTTTGCGATCTTGGCTTATATAGCTAACGCTCATTTGCCTTATAGGAGAAGTGAAAGTTTGTGTATAGAGAGCAATAATGTCGCCAAACCAAAAAAAAATAAAAAAATCATTCTGAACCGTAAACGAAAAAAATATATCTCACTGTGTTTGTTTAGTCTTAAATTACTGTAAACAAATCTAAAATATATTTAGTAAGGTTAGGGGTCTCAAACATAAATTGTTCTTCTTTTAATAATGGTTAGATAAGTTTTCTAAGATTCTCTTTGCTGTGCAATTAAAAATTTTCACATTATCAGTAATGAAAAAAATATTTCTTTAAACGGAGGCTTTAGAAAGAGTAGGGGTGTAGGGGTGTGTGTGGACCAGGTGTTTTACAGTGAAACATATAAGTGAACAGTACTTTAGATAAGGCTAAGACGGTCTTTGTGGGATTTATGGATTTGGAAAAGGCGTATGACAGGGTGGGAGTATGGGGGCAATGTGGCAGACGTTGCAGGTGTATGGTGTAGGAGGGGTAGGTTACTGAAAGCAGTGAAGAGTTTTTACGATGGTTAGTGAGGGATCAAGTTAGTGTATGTCGGAAAGATGGGAAAATTATTTCCAGTAAAAGTAGGGCCTTAGACAGGATGTGTTGATGTCACCGTGGTTGTATAAATTTTTATTATGGGTTGTAAGAGAAGTAAATGCGAGGGTCTTGGCAAGAGCGTGGATATAAAAAGATAAAGAAATCACACATAAAGTGGGAAGTTGCTCACAGTTGCTCTTTGCTGATGACAACTGTGCTTTTGGGAGATTCTGAAGAGGAAGTTGCCAGAGATGGTGGACATGAATTGGTAGGTGTGCAATAGAAGAAAATTAAAAGTGAAAACAGGAAAGAGTTAAGGTTATGAGGATAACAAAAAGATTGGGTGATGAAGATTGGATATCAGATTGGGGGAGAGAGTATGGGAGGCGGTGAATTATTAGATATTTGGGAGTGGACGTGTTAGCCGGATGGGTCTATGAAAGATGAGGTGAATCATAGATTGATGAGGGGGATAAGGGTGAGTGGTGCACTTAGGAGTTTCGTGGAGACAAAGGAACCTATGTCCTTGGAGGCAAAGGGGGAATGTATGAGAGTATAGTTTTACAACGCTCCCTTATATGGGTGTTGAAGGCATGGGTGATGAAAGGTATGCAGCGAGGAGATGGCTGGAGGCAGTGGGAGATGGTATGTCTGAGAGCAATGTGTGGTGTGAATAATATAATGCAGTTTGGAACTGTTAGGAGGAGGTGCGGGATTACAAAACTGTTGTCCAGCGGGGCTAGGAAGGTTGTTGAGGTGGTTCGGACATGTGGAGAGAAGGAGCGAAAACAGATTAACTTCAAGACTGGTATCAGTCTGAAATGTGGAAGGAGGCGGGGCAGGGGTCGGCTAGTAAGGTTGGAGAGGGAGGGGTGTAAAAGGTTTTGTTGTGCAGAGGGCTTGGACTTTCCAGCAGGCTTGAGTGAGAGTGTTTGATAGGAGTGAATCGGGACAAATGGTTTTTAATACGTGATGTGCTGTTGGTGTGTGAGCAAAGTAACATTTATGAAGGGAGTTCAGGGGAAACCGGCAGGCCGGGCTTGAGGCTTCCTGGAGATGGGAAAGTACCCCCCAGTCCTGCACTCTTAGGAGGGGTGTTAATGTTGCTGTTTTTTTAACTGTAGTGTTAATGCACCCTTCTGGCAAGACAGTGATGGAGGAATTGTTGGTTTGAAAGTTTTTCTTTTTGGGCCCCACCCAGCCTTGGAGGAGATGAAAAATCTGTAAGCCTTCTCCCTGAAAGCTGGCATGCCTTGGTATCAATCGTGTAGCTATGGCTCACCCCATGGTATGGGTCCAGTGTGGGTGATTGGTATAGCAAATGCGTACCTTGTCTCCATAAGGTTCCGTTAGGTTCGAGTCTCCTTCAGGCCAGAGATCAGTGGTTGTGTAGTGGTAGATTGCATCGCGCGATTGATTGCATTGTTCACAAAATCTCTTGGTTGGCGGTGATGATTGCAGGGGTTGTGATGGAATATTGACGGTATAGCCGTCTATGTTTGCGGGTGACGTGGTTAAAAAGTGTAGATATGGAGTATCGACTTGGGTGGGGGACAGGGGGGGGTGTGTGGTGGGGTTCGTTAGCTCTGCGGTTAAGGGGAAGATGGGGGAGGGTGGGGAGTTGGAGAAGGATGAATGTGAGATGGGGGGTTACGTGGTGTGTCGGTGTGTTTGTTTAGTGTGTGTGGTGTGTGTCGTGATGTGTGTGTGTGGTGGTAGTGATGTGGGTGTGAGTTGTGATGTGTGTATTGTGTATGTTGTGTGTGTGTGGTGATGTGCTGTGTGTGTGTGTATGTGTGTGTGTGTTGTGTATATGTGTGTGTGTATTGTAGTGTGTGTGGTTTATGCGTGTGTGTGTGTATATGTGTGTTGTGATGTGTGTGTGTGTGTGTGTGTGTGTGTGTGTATATGTAGTGTGTGGTATGAGGTGTGTCGTGTGTGTGTGAGTGTGTGTGTGTGTGTATATAGCTGTGTGTGTATGCTGTGTGTGTGTGTGTATGTGTTGGGTGTGTGTGTGGGTGTATGTGTGTGGGGGTGTTTGTCGGGTGTGTGTGTGGGTGAGTGTGTGTCGTGTTATGTGTGTGTGTATTTGTGTGTGTGTGTGTATGTGTGTGTGTGTGTATGTGTGTGGGTGTGTGTGTGGTCGTGGGCTGTGTGTGTGTGTGGGTGTGTGTGGGTGTGTGTATGTGTGTGTGTAAGTGTAGTGTGTGTGGGTGTGTGTGTGTGTGTGTATGTGTGTGTGTATGTTGTGTGTGTGGGGGGTGTGAATGGGTGTGTGTGTGTGTGTGGGTGTTGATGTGTGTGTGTGTGTGGTATGTGTGTGTTTATGTGTGTCGTGAGTGTGGTGTGTCGTTTGGTGTGTGGGTGTGTGTTGTGTATGTGTGTGTGTGTGTGTGTGTGTGTGTGTGTGTGTGTGTGTGCTGTGGTGTGTGTGTAAAGTGTGCTGTGTAAGTGGGTGTGTGATGTGTGAGAAGTGTGTGTGTGTATGTGGAGTGTGTATGTGGGAGTGTGTGTGTGTGGCGTGTGTGTGTTGTGTGTTGTGTTGTATGTGTGTGTGAATGTGTGTGTGTGTATGTGTGATTGTGTGTGTGTGTGTTGTGTGTTTGTGTATGTGTGTGTGTGTGTGTGTGTGTGTGGTGTGTGTTGTGTGTGGTATGTGGGTGTTGTGTGTGTGTGGGTGTGTGTGGTGTGTGTCGTGCTGTGTATGTGTGTGTGTATGTGTGTGTGTGTGTGTGTGTATGTGTGTTGTGTATGTGTGTGTGTATTGTGTGTGTGTGTGTGTGTGTGTGTGTGTGTGTGTGTGTGTGTTGTGTGTTGCTGTATGTGTGTTGTTGTATTTGGTGTGTGTTGTGGGTGTGTTATGATTCGTGTGTGTGTTATGAGTGCGCTGTGACGTATGTGTGTGTGTGCTGTATTGTGTGTGTAGTAGGTGTGTGTGTATGTGTGTGTGTGTGTATGTGTGTGTGTGTATTGTGTGTGTCAGTGTATGTGTGTGTGTATAGTGTTGTGTGTGTTGTGTATGTGTGTGTGTGTATGAGTGTGTGTATGTGTGTGTGTATGTGTGTGTGTGTATGCCGTGGTGTGTACTGTGTGTGAGTGTATTGTATGTGCAGTGTTATGTGTGTGTGTGTATGGTGTGTGTGTGTTGGTGTGTCGTGTATTGTGTGTGTGTTGTGTGTGTGGTATGTGTGTGTGGTGGTAGTGTATGGTTTGTGTGTATGTGTGTGTGTGTGTGTGTTGTGTTGTGGTGTGTGTGTGTATGTGGTGTGTGTATGGGTGTGTGTGTGGGTGTGTGTGTGTGTGTGTATGTGTGTGTGTGTGATATTTGCTGCTGTGTATGTGTGTGTGTGTGTATGTTGTAGTGTGTTATGTTGTGTGTGTGGTGTGTGTGGCTGTGTTTAGTGTTGTGTTAGTGTGTGTATGTGTGTGTGTATAGCTGTGTGTGGGTGTATGTGTGTAGTGTATCGCTGGTGTGTGTTGTGTGGTATGTGTGTTGAGTGTGTGTATGCTGTAGTGTATGTATGTGTGATGTTGTGTAGTGTATATGAGTGTGGTGTGTGTATGTGTTTGTATGGTATTGTCGTGTTGTGTGTGTGTGTGATGGGTAGATGTGTTGTGTGTGTTTTGTGTGTGTGTGTGCTATGTGTGTGTGGTGTGGTATTGTGGTGGTGTGTGTGTGTGTGGTGTGTGTATGTGTGTAGTGTGTGTGTGTGTATTGTGTGTCCCGGTGTAGGTGTATGTGTGTGTGTGTGTGTATGTGTTGTGTGTGGTGTCATGGGTGTGTGTATAGTGTATGTGTGGTGATGTGTATGGTGTGTAGTGGTATGTGTATGTGTGTGTGTGAATGTGTGTGTGTATGTGTATGTGTGTGTGTGTATGTGTGTGTGTATGTAGTATTGTGTGTGTATGTATGTGTGTGTGAATGGGATGTGTGTAGTGTGTGTGAGATTGTCGTGTGTGTAGGTGTGGTGTATGTTGTGTGGGTATGTATCGTAGTGTGTGTATGTGTATGTGTTGTGGTAGAGTGTGTCGTATGTGTGTGTGTTATGTGTATTGTGTGTGGTGAATGTGAGTGTATGTGTGTGTGTATGTATGTGTGAGCTGTACGTGATATGTGTGTGTGTGTGTGTGGTATGTGTGTGGGTGGTATGTGTGTTGTATGTTTATGTTGTGTGTGTGTATGTGTATGTGTGTGTGTTGTGTATGTGTGTGTGTATGTGTATGTGTGTGTGTATTTGTGTGGGGTATCGTGTATGTTGTGTGTTTGTCGTATGTGTGTGTGTGTTGTGTATGTGTGTAAGGTGTGTAGTGTGTATGTGTATGTTTTTAGTTTTCTTTATTCAGGTGTCAAGATGTTATTGATACTGAGTCAGATTGTTTGTCTGATACATATATATTGTAATACCATTTACATATAATGATATATTATATACATATATTATATATTCATATTAAATATATATATAATACATATACATGATATATATACATATACTTATATAGTTTTCATTTAATAGAATTATATTTTTATATAATATACATATATATTTACATAGACATTTTCTGTTAAGAGATATATACATTACTCTATTTATTTATACTTATATATATATATATATACATATATATATATAAACAAATATATTTATACATATATATATATATATACATTTACATATTTATTATATACATATATATATATACATATACATATATATATATATACACATATATATATACATATATATATATACACCATATATATATACTATACATATACACTATAAATATTATATAATATTACATATTATTATACAAAATACATATATATAACTATATATATATAAATATTACATTATATATATATATACATATATCTATATTCTTATAACATATATATATATACTTATACATATATATATATAATATTATATAACATATACTATATATATTATACATATTTATATATATATACATATACATCCTATATATTGCATAAACTTATATATATATCTATACATATATATTTATACTATATAATATATATATATATATATATATATATATATATATATATATATATATTATTATATTATTCTTTATATATATATATATATGCCTTGTATATTTTTCTCAGTGAAAGCTGCAACATTCCCCAAACGAAAAAATTTTAAATAAACAGTACCCTACCATTAAAACATGTTTATTTATACAGCTCTGTTCTTGCACACAACTACAAGGTAAAGTTAATCACAAAATCACATGTCGATGTAACTACAAGTTAATCACAAAACACCCTGCACTTGTAACAAGTAGATTAAATCACAACAACATGCACTTGTAACAAGCAGGTAATCACAAACTCACATGCACTTGTGTAACAAGCAGGTTAATCACAAGACATATGCACTTGTTACAAGTAGGTTAATCACAAGACACACACAAACACAGCTTGCGTGTGGGTCTCTGGTTGTCCTCGCACTAGTTAACATTGTGAACGTCAGTAGACAAAACATGAAATAACATATTAACGAACATAACATTTACATTCTACACTCCAGTGGCAACAGTGGTTGTCCTCAATGGTCATACATTTCAACGTGAACGCAACACACAGTGACGCGGACAGGCAGTCATCGGAAACAACGTTTCGCCCTCTGTAGAGAACGCGCTCGTCTCGAGCGAAAACGTTTTCCGACAGAAGTTGATTCTTTAGGTGCCTTTGGTACTGTCAGCAGTGTGTTGTTTGATATCAAACTTGGACTATTAAGAACGTCAGAAAAATACTTTAATGAAGGTGGGTAATAAAACAATCTTCCAGGTCCAGTTTTATTAATCTTCGATTGTACAGTTTTATTAGTCTTCAGGTACCAGTTTTATTAGTCTTCCACAGTACCAGTTTTAACACTCTTCAAATTGTACAGTTTTAACACTTCCAGTACCAGTTTTTATCATTGTTCCAGGCAACGTTTTACACTCTTTTTTACTGGGACCTGTTTTACCACACTTTCAGGTACCAAATTTTTTTTAAGCCTTCCAGATACCAGTTTTATTAGTATTCCAAGTACCAGTTTTTTTAATCTTCAGGTACTAGTTTTATAGTCTTCCAGGTACCAGTTTTAGTAGTCTTCCAGGTACCAAGTTTTAACAGCCTTCCAGGATACCAGTTTTAACCAGCCTTCCGGGTACCAAGTTTTAAACGCCTTCCAGGTACCAGTTTTTAACAGCCTTCCAGGTACCAGTTTTAAGTCTTCAGGTTACCTGTTTTTAACAGTCTTCCAGGTACCAGTTTTTAACAGCCTTCCAGGTACCAGGCTTTAAAAGCCTTTCACAGGTACCCAGTTTAACAGCCTTCAGGTAAAACCAAGTTTAACAGCCTTCAAGGTACCAGTTTTAACAGTCTCCAGGTTCCTGTTTTTCTGTCTTCCAGAGGTACTGTTTTAAAAGTCTTCCAGAGTACCCGTTTCTAACAGTCTTCAGGTACAGTTTTTACAGTCTTCCAGGTACCAGTTTTAACACAGTCTTCCGGGTCCCATTTTTAAAAGTTTTCCCAGGTCCATTTTTTAAAATTTTTCGGTCCCTTTTTTAAAGTCTTCCAGTCCAGTTTTAAAAGCTTCCGGTACCAGTTTTAAAGTTTAGGTAAGTTTTAACAGCTTCAGGTCCATTTAACAGCTTCCAGGTACAGTTTTACGTTTTCCGGGTCCCATTTTTAACAGTTTTCCCGGTCCAGTTTTAACAGCCCCCCAGGTACCATTTTTAAAGTTTCCCAGGTCCATTTTTAACAGTTCCAGGTCCCGTTTTAACGCTTCAGGTACCAGTTTTAACAGCTTCCAGGTCCCCAGTTTTAACAGTCTTTCAGGTACAGTTTTAAGTCTTCCGGTACCAGTTTTAACATCTTCCGGGTCCCAGTTTTAACAGTCTTCCAGGTCCCGTTTTAACGTTTTCCCAGGTAGTGACGCAAGTCTGGCGTTGGGCGCTTGCAGGGTTTTAAAAATTACGCGGAGACAGAGAATAATATTATTTATTATTGCAATTTTAATTTTGCAGCAACTTTAAAGAGGGTCCCGTACAAAATGAAAATAAGAGCCTCAGTGTTATGACTTACAGGTCTGAATGTAATCAAAGAAAACCCCATAAAATCATGGTTAATGTGAATGGTTCAAAAACTATTGTAGTGGTATCGACGGTACAATTGCAATAGTATAAACCCTACAGGGGCGGGGTTGAATGGCGGGGGAGTGGCTAACCCAGTGGCTAAGCGTGGGTTGGATTTTTTACGATTCACTCCCCGGATTTAATCCTCCCCGGGGTTGGGTTTGTTTGCAATTTTTTTTTTTTTTATTACGATTTCGTGCGTCAGTTGCAAGGGTTCAAAGACCCTATTGCAAGGGTATCAAGGGTACATATTACAAGGGTTATCAACGGCACATATTGAAAAGGCATCAAAGGTACCGTAGTGCAAGGGTATCAGGGGAACTTTCAGTTTATCAATAATAATAAACTTTTAAATAAAATTTTGAAGACCAAACCCAAATTAAATCAACGGTTCAATTAAATTTTCAAACGCCGAGAAAAACTATAATGAAAAAAATTGGTTCATAAAAATTGATACTAAAAAAAAAAAAAATTGGTTCACTGAGTAAACAATGAGTAAAATTAAATTTAAAAACTAAAAAAAACCCGGGTTTCAATAATGACTTGAAATACTGAAAGAAAAATCCCCAAAGGAAAAGGCATTCCCATTCACCCATTCCCCAAAACAAAAGTAACAGCTGATCAGTAACGGTACAGAAGAAAAGGAGGGAAAGTGGAAGGAAGTAGGGGCCCCTTCCTCCCTCCTTTGCCCCATCTTGATGACCTTTTTACACACAACACCTCGGGCCCCTTACGTGATTAACCGCTCCCAGGACAAACTGTGCCACTATAAGTAGGAACAGAAAATAAACAAAAAAAACTGACGTTGGCGTCTAACAAGGACATGACAAAAGTTAAAAATGCTTTGGAAAAGCACGTACGGAGGAAAATAAAAAAACCACTATATCTAAAATTTTTTAAAGGGGACAAATTGCGCACGAACCTTTATCCGAAAGTCGAAAAATAAGGGAAGAGTGATGAAGTATTTTTCGAGTACACAAGTATAAACACTATTACAGTATGATATGTGTAATAAAGGAAGAATTTAAACATTAGGGAAAAGGGAATAATTCAGGTTTATTTAAAAATAAAAAAGGCAAAAAAATGAGTAGGAATGATCGCCTAGCATGGGGGAGTAGAGCTAATTAAAATGATAGATTTTTATTAGTTGGCATAAAAAAAAGAAGGGGTCATTGGCCGGTCATGCTGGGTAGTTCTCACACTAACCATTTACTCATCATTTTATTTTTCTAACTGATTTTTAAAAGACCTAATGTATTACCCTTATAACTCCAATAAATAAGACACTTTTTCAACATTAAACATTTTTTTAGGAGGACGTTTTATCACTGAAAGCCTCTCAAACCCCTGGATTGTAATCCAAAGGATTTACCCGCTCTCAGTAAGCATAAAGGGTTTTTATAAAGTGTTCTAGGGTTGCAAGTGTTTATTTACTTCCCCTTGGTGCAAATGATAAATAAAACATGTGAAAAACCGGGAGCTCTTTATATGAGAGGTTTTTCGCCCCCTGCTGGGATACTTAAGAAATCTTAAGAAGAAACTGGACAAGTACCTTCACCAGGTGCCGATTTAACCAGGCTGTGATGGAAATGAGTCGGTGACCACCAGCGCAGCAGCCCTTTGGGTGACCAAGCAAAACACCAGACGAGCCTGGATTATGGGGCCCGGGCTCGGGAGTAGAAAAACTTCGGAACTCATCAAAGGTATATCATATGTGGGTTTTTTACTCTAGTGGATACTATACCAGGTTGTGAAACCCCCAGTAAAACTCTGGGAGTGTGCTCCACACACCCGATTTTTACAGACTTTTTTCAATCTGAATTATCCCCAAATAGAATTATGTTAAAAAAAGGAATGAGCACAATTAAAATTATTTGGGTTTTAAACTGGTGGATAATTGAAAAATGTAATCACCGGGATGTTCCGAAGCATGTGTGGGTTTTGTGTGTGTGTGTGTGTGTGTGTGAGTGCTTCCCCTGCCAACCTTTATAAGATTTTTGATAAACGGGAACCTCCAGGAGCTTGACAGCGCTCCTGGAGAGTTTGCTGGCCCAAAAAAATCCGGGAGTTGCTGTGACAAAGCTCGGAGAGTTAGCTGTGACAAAGCTCCCGGAGAGTTAGCTTTTACAAAGCTCCTGGAGAGTTTGCTTTGGGAAAGTCCGGAGAGTTGCTGTGACAAAGCTTTGGGGAGTTCTGTGACAAAGCTCCTGGAGAGTTAGCTGGACAAAGCTCCCGGAGAGTTGGGTGACAAAGCTCCCGGAGAGTTAGCTGGCAAAGTCCTGGAGGTTAGGTGACAAAGCTCCCTTTAGAGCTAGCTTTGACAAAGTCTGGAGAGTTAGCTGTGGGAAAAACTCCCGGAGAGTTGCTGTGACAAACTCTGGAGAGTTAACGTGACAAAGTTTTGGGAGTTAGCTGTGACAAAGCTCCTGGAGAGTTTGCTGTGACAAAACTCTGGAGGTTAGCGTGGGCAAAAATCCTGGAGGTTAGCTTGGGGACAAAGCTTTTCCCGGGGTTTGCTGTGACAAAGCTCCTGGAGAGTTAGCTGTGACAAAAAACCTGGAGAGCTAGCTTTAACAAAGGTCTTGGGAGCGAAACGTTGCCACAATAAAATGTGTTGTTTCGTTTGTTCTTTTAGTAAAAAATTTTCGGTAATTCTCTCAACTTTTCACATCTAATTTTTTTATGAGTAGGTTTTTAAACACGGGCCGTTCCCCCCCTTAGTAGGGCGATACCATAAAAGGAAAACACCTTCGCCATCATTTACTCATTAGCTATCTTGCCAGAAATGTGCAGATAACATTGTAAATGATCGTCTAAACTGCAACATCCTCACCCTTCCTACAGAGTGCAGGTACTGTGCTTCCATTTCCTGGATTCAAGTCCGGATAACCAGTTTCCAAAATCCCTTCATAAATGTTACCTTGTTCACACTCCAACAGCACGTTAAGCCATAAAGCCATTCGTTTCACTATAATCTAAAACGTCGTACAAGTCTACTGGATGTTCAAGCACTAGCACCCCAAACCTCCTTTACACCTCAACAACCCCTCTTACCTATTTGAATCACGCCTCCGGTAATCCCACACTGTCTTCAGATTTCTGCCACTTATTCCCTACATTTACCCATCTTCCACATTGTTTCATGTTCAGCCTGTCATAATCATTTTCCCAAAATTCAGATACAACGACAAAGTTCTTCACCTCTAAGTACTGTCACCAGACGAACCTGGCCCATGGCCCGGGGTCCAGGAGTAGAAAGACTCGAAACTCATCAAAGGTATCCCTTAAATACTTAAGTGTAAAACTTGGTTACCCACCCTTAAACCAAGATGAGTTACAGCACGAGCTAAACGTCGTTAATTTGTGTGTCTTATAAGTCCACTGGTCGGTACCCTGTACTTTCACTGTAGTGTTTAAGTTTTCTTTCTTCTTACAAACCTGTGAATTCAACAGTGACTGAATTGCAATGAATGAAGAAAAGAGGGGACGGGGGATGGGTGGGTGGGGGGGGGGGGGGAGAAGTTGAAGACGAGAATGGGTGGAGAGGAGAAAAACCGTGCGTTTTAGTGTCAAGGAGGGGGAGGGGCCAGGTATGGGGTAGGGGAGTATTGGTGGGCGTGAGGGTGGGCGTGGGAGCAACAGGTTGTCCTGGAGACATGCCAAAACAATGACACGGGCCTCCTTTCCCCACACCCGCGCCCTACACCCACGCCCTACACCCGCGCCTACACTTTACGCCCTATACCCGAGCCCTACACATACACGCCCTACACCCACACTCTACACCCGCGCCCTACACCCACGCTCTACACCCGCGCCCTACACCCACGCTCTACACCCGCGCCCTACATCCACGCCCTACACCCACGCCCTACACCCGCGCCCTACACCCTCACCCTTACACCCCCGCCTACCCACGCCCTACACCCGCGCCCTACACCCACGTCCTACACCTCCGCCCTACCACCCACCCCTACACCCGCGCCCTACACCCACGCCCCACACCCGCGCTCTACACCCGCGCCCTATACCCCCGCCTACACCCGCTCCCTACACCACGCCTACACCCGCGCCCCACACCCGCCCACACCCCCGCCTACACCGCGCCCCTACACCGCGCCCACACCCCCGCCCTACAATACACGCCTTACACCCCCCTCTACACCCCCGCCCCACCCACGCTTACACCGCGCCCTACCCCACGCTTACACCCGCGCCCCCTCCAGCCCCACACCCCGCCTCACCCCCGCCCCACCCCACGCCCCACACCCGCGCCCCAACCCGCTTACACCCCCGCCCTACACACGTTTCACCGGTACACCCCCGCCTAACCCCGCTTAACCCCCCCCTACCCGCGCCTACACCCCCGCCCTCACCCGCCCCCACAGCGCCTACCCCCCTCCCCCCTTTCCCAACCCCCCTACCCCACCTTTCCTCCCCCCCCTACACCCAGCCTACCCGCGCCCCACACCCCCCGCCTAACCCCGCCTAAAACCCCGCCCTAACCCACGCCCTACACCCGCGCCTAACCCCAGGTAAACCCCGCCTAACCCAAGCCCCACACCCCCAAACCCCCCCTAAACCCCCCC
>NW_026510419.1:0-14335 GCF_026875155.1 Cherax quadricarinatus | reverse complement strand
ACCCCACAAAATCAATCCCAAAAACCAAATACCATACAAAAAAAAACAACTACCTTTTAAAATTTAAAACCTTTTAATTTTAACCCCCCCCCAAAAACCCCCTTTAATACGAAAATACCTAAAAAAAGGGATTTTTTATGTTTTCCCTTCATAAAAAAAAAACCAATGCACATAAAGGCCCTAAAATCTGGAATTCATTACCGTAAATATAAAAGAAACACTACCTGTTAAAATTCAAGTCTCTTCTCAAGATCACTTACTCACCCAAACCAATAAATACTGAATAAGAACCTTTTTAAATTGTATATCTTAAATGTTCTCACAATTATATCACATAATGTTAAACCTAAAACCCAATCTAACTTTATATTATTTAATACACACCTAACAGAATATCCATACGACTGAATGTACAACAATGCATGCCAACCATATGACCTGTCTTTGTAATACTCATTTGTGCTTTATAGTTATCTGTTTACAATAATGTTTTATCACTGATTTCATCATTGCTTATTTAAACTAAGTTAATTTTAAGCCTGCCCGTAATGCTATGCATAGTATAAGTGGCTTTGCAATGCTGCTCTTATCTGTATTTTTTTGTACCTCTGTATGTTGCCAAATTGTTAATAAATAAATAAATAAAAAATAAATAAATAAAATAAAAACATAAACTGAGGAAGGGTAAATAATTTTTAAAATGTCCATGTAATGGGGACCCAGCACTTTAGTTTCCTCAGTAAGATATCTGGGAAAATCCCCTTGACCCATGCATGTCAGGAGATAAACTTACTTAAATAATCCTTCCACTTTGGTTGTAGGTTTGGTTTATTGTGATGGGTCGGAGTCAGGGTTCATACGACGTACACTGTCAGTGCCCTATTAACAACATCAACAACAACTTTGTTGTTGGTGGGTGAGTGGTGATAAAGTGAACAATAAACAGTGTTATTGGGTGTCTAACACAGTGAGTAAACACCTGTGTGTATCTAACACAGGTCAGAACACCCTGTGGTGACTAACACAGGGATAACACCTACCTTTATTACAATACAACATTCATGTGCTAGATTAACATAGAGAGAGTTGACCCATAAATATAGTGTATTAAGGAGCCAGACATTAATCAATATCTGTGTCTTGTTGACTGGTTACCTGCTCAGGTGTTGACTGGTTCTGCTCAGGTGTTGACTGTGTTACCTGCTCAGGTGTTGACTGGTGTTACCTGCTTCAGGTGTTTGACTGTGTTAGCTGCTCAGGTTGTTGACTGTGTTACTGCTCAGGCTGTTGACTGTGTTAGCTGCTCAGCTGTTGACTGTGTTACCTGCTCAGGTGTTGACTGTGTTTACCGTGCTCAAGCTGTTTGACTGTCTTCCTGCCCAGCTGTTAGACTGTGTTTACCTGCTCAGCTGTGACTGTGTTACCGCTCAGCTGTTACTGTGTTACCTGCTCAGCAGTTGACTGTGTTACCTGCTCAGGTGTTGCTGTGTTACCTGCTCAGCTGTTGGCTGTGTTTAGCTGCTCAGCTGTTGACCTGGTTAGCTGCTCAGTGTGTTGCCTGTGTACTTCTCAGGTGTTGACTGTCTTAACCTGTTCAGGTGGTTGACTGTGTTTACCTTCACAGCGGCTACGACAACTACCTACTACAACTAACCCATCTCTTTTGGAAGGACCTACTTCCACTGGGGAATCCCGCCTAACCAGTGACTATGCCCTCGCCTGCTACACCTACGTTACATATAAGCGCCAGCCCTTTCTTCTGCTTCAGAATCTCCACGACTATGGTGGCTCTTTCGCACCTACTCCTAGGTTGATGAGGGACTGATTACCTCATCTTCTGTATACAGTCCCTAACTGTCTTCAAGCTATTCCTAGAAATTTGTATTGATAAAGCCACTGGATGGCGAAACGTCTATCAATAAAGATACCAGATGTTGCACATGGTCCTTAATTTCATGCCAAAATTTGGAGGCAGGAAAATTAAAACGTATATGCAGTGACCCCTGGTATTCGCGATATTAATCTAATTGCTGAGAGCTCATTGTAAAACCAAAAATATCGGAAAGAAATCAATTTTCTTCACCCAAGAACAATGGAAGTCAAAATTAATCCATACAAATCCACCCAAAAGTATGAAACAAAATTTTTGTTACCACGTGAAATATTAAGTTTAAATGCACACAAACTGAGAAACACATCCCACAGTTTGTAGTACTCTACTAACAAATAATACATGACACTTACCTTTAGTGAAGATCTGTGATGATTGATGGGGATGGAGAGAAGGGGAGAGTGTTCGAATATTTAATGTTTAGAAAGGGGAATCCCCTTCAATAGACTTGAGGTTAGATTAATTTTGCCACCAAAGTGGCTAGTTTATTGTGCACCCCATATCCAGCCTGTTGGACGGTAGCGCGAGAGCATATGGATACACAAAAGGGCCTAGGAACTAGGCCCCAAAGGGACTAACAGGAATTCTAAAAAAAAACATATGGATTTATATCTACATATCTAATTCACGTTATCAGTTACACAGCCAAAATTTAGGAAATTTGCTTCGTAATAATCTGGTATCTTATTTTCATTAATATGATATATTGACATGTCACATATGGTTATTATAACTCTGTCTCTGTATTCCTCAATAAGGTGGACCAATAAGCACATAGGTCAAGAGAGTGACCCATATGCCTGATCACATAATTTACAATTAGTTGATCATCATCTTTGGTCTCCCAAACTGCCGAAGTACTTGTAACCAAGCCTAAGCCTGGCCACTACAACATATCAGTCAGTCTGTTCACTTGAGGTAGCAGTCCCTTTTCCCAGGGTTTATCCCTTCTTCTTTAATCCACTAGGACCAGTTTGAGAGCCACTGGCAGCCGCCTCACCATGCCTAATCACACTAATGGTTGCCACTTTCAATTCTTAAATCTTTCAACCAGACCTTTGCTGCATTAAATTCACTCACAACACCACTTAGTTGCAGACAATTTCTTTACCAACTCGTCATGCAACAGCTACCTTTTACAGAATGATCGCTTTAGAAGATGCTACCTCCTGCTATCTGTTTTTTCATTTATCTACACCAATAGCAGTCTACTATCAACAATCTTCGAATACTTGTGGTCGCTGTTTTGAAATCACAGTTGCACCTTTTCAAAAAAAGCTTCTTTAGCTTTTTCCTGGTCATTTGTAGAGATGATTTTTTTGGGTTTTGTAAAACCCCGACCATTGACATATGCATCCACATTCGTATTTTGAATTTCTCTTTCTTAAATTAAATAGTCATTGCCCCCCTTTTCTGAAGGTTGGCATAGAAGCTTTTTTGGGGGCCCCTGGTACTTATTTTGAAAAGAAACAAGCCCCCAAAAACACTGTGAAAATATGGAATGTACCGAATGTATCCTTAATCCCCCAATTCTTTAAACATTTTTAAAACCCTGGGGCCTCCGAACGAAAATAGGGTTTTTAAAAAAACCCGACAAAATTTTTTTGCATTAAAATGCACGATTTCCCGGTTTAATTCATTACCGCCCGGGGGTTCACTGTAAAATCATGGCCCCCTTTATTCGAAAATTTCCCAAAAGTTATTAAATCCCGAAATATCAAAAGAATCAATTTTCTCAAAAGAAAATTTGGAAAAAATTAACCCAATGCAAGACATTCCAAAGTTGAAAAAAAAAAAAATTTTTTTAAAATTTGGAATATAAGTTTAATAAAGAATAATTAAAAAAAAAAAAATTGGAAATTCCCTTTAATGAAGATTGGTGGGGGGGGTTTGATGGGAAGGGGGGGAGGGGGAGGTTTAGGTTTAGGGGGATCCCTTCCATTAAGACTTGAGGTAGCAATTTTTTTCCGGGGTTATTTCCCCCTTTTTTTTTTTTAAACCCCTTTTAAACGGTCCAAACAGTTTCGCATTCAAATTGAATTGCAAAAAAAAAGAGATCTATTTTTTTTTACATATTTTCAATTATAACCAAAAAAAAAAGTAGTTAAAGTTTTTTTACACGTTTTTCAAATGTAAAACAAAAAAAAAGATCTAATTTTTTTCATACTTTCAGATTTTGAAAAAAACGTTAATCTTTTGGGACATTTAAGGGTTAATGCCACTAGGACCCTTGAGAGTCACTGGCAGCCTCCCCATCCCTAATACAATGTATGCCATTTGTTTTCTTAAATCTTTAAAACCAAACTTGTGGCCTTAAATTCACTCACATCACACTAGTTGCTGGCTTTTTTTTAAATTAATGTCTGCAACTGTGCCTTTTCAAAAATGATCGTTGGAGATGCTATTCTGCTTCTGTTTTTCATTTACCACACAATAAAATTTCTAAAAATTTTCTAACACTTGCGGTCATGTTTCTTTAATCACGTTGCACCTTTTGCAAGAACATTCTTATTGCCTTTTTCCCGGGTCCTGTGTAGGGGGTTTGTTGGGGTTTATTTAAAAACCTGCCCAGCTCGACACACGCATCCCTTTGTACTTTGAAATTTAGCTCTTTCTTCTTTTAAATTGTATTAGTCCCTTTTTTCTTGAAGGTTTGGCACTGAAGCTTTTTTGGGGGCCCATGGTTTCCCTTTTTTTGAAAAACCCCCCTCCCCAAAAAAGGTGTTAAAAGGAAATATGGAATGTACCGAATGTTCTTGGTGCGCACACTGGCTGGCTTGTAACATGGCCACACGGGGGGTTCGGCCAAGTGTACGGTCTGTATGAATCGTATCAAATACGGGTTTTCAGTCAAATTCCGGGGAAAATTTTTTATTATAAGCATCGAATACCGAGCATGATCCCGGGGGGGCCCCATGTATATATTAAAGCAAAAAATTTTGCCTGCTAGCGTTTAAAAAACCCGACCGCGCTTTTCGTTCCGTCCCATACGCGTCCACTTTGGCTGAGGTGCCTACTTGCCCTTTTGGTCCCAGTGTTTAAAACCCGGCCCAGCCCCCCGGGCTTCCAAAACATACAACTGGAACATTTATATTATCGTTTTTAGTGATTGCCCTCCCCAAATAAATCCCCAGGGGCCCCAAGAAGTTTAGTCCCAACCCCTACAGCAAAAAGGGTGAAATTCTAGGGTGAAGAAAGGTCATTGAAAAATATGAAGTGGGTGCATATTCTGAGTGGTGGGTTTGTATAAAAAACCCCCAATCAAACCTCGCAAATATTGTGGGCAAGAAAAAGGGCAATAAAAGGAAGCTGTTCTTCCCAAAGGTGAACTAGTTTTCGAAACTGAGATCGCAAGTACCAAAGATTTTTGAGAGACTGTTTTTGGGTTTGGGGATAAACAAAAAACAGATGCAGGAGACAGTATCTCCAAGCGATCTAAGTGAAAAGGCTGGGAAGTTGCATGACGTTTAATTAAAAAAAAATGCCAGCAATTGTGGTGTGAGTAAATTTAAGGCCAGAAAAGGTTGGTGTAGAGATTTAAGAAGTTTTTGGGCATTCTAATGTGAAAGGCAGGGTGAGGTACCAGTTCAGACCACAAATCACTAAAAAATATGTGAGGACTTAAAGGAGTACTAGACAGTGAAGGACAAAAACCTGAAAAGTTTTTAAATTGTGACGAAAAAGGGCCTTTTTTGGGAAAGAAAATCCCAAAGCAGGACGTAATTCTCAGGAGGAAAAGGCACCCCCGGACATAAGCCTATAAAAGACGGGGTACTTTTTTCATGTGTCCCAATGCTAGTGGTGATTGCAAAGTGAACCCTTTTTTGGGGTTTCCCCTCTGAAACCCCCAGAGTGTTAGGAAAAACATTGTCCTAAAGGCAATTTGTTGTGCTGTGGGGGGAAAAAGTAAGGAGGGGTCACTAGGGACTTTTTTAGTGGTTACCCATGCTTTTCCCCCCGTTGTAAAAAACCAAAATTGGAATTGCCCTTGTGCCTCCGGGTATTGAAAAATGCCCCTGGTACCCTACGTGTGGCAGAGCGACTTTTTGGGACATGGCTTCTTTAAGGTGAGTTTTTCCCTCCAAAACCCATCCTCTCTGCAGCCCAGGGGCCCAGAGGTTTTTTCCAACTTCAAAAAATTACACAAAAGCATGTTTGAAAGGTGCTTTGTAGTGCCCTCAGAAACAAAACGGGTTTAAAGGAGTTTTGGAAAATCATTTTACCCCCTCAATTGTGTAAAATTATAGGAAGGCTTGGGGGAGGGACTAAGGGATATTGAACTCTGCTTGGAAAAAAAAATGGGCCAATGTGTGACAAAGGGATTTTGAAAGGTTTGAGGCTAACCTGAATCCTATGCAATTTTGGAATCCTTGTGGATTGGGGGGCCTTGGGGGTTGGGGTTAGTGGGGGGATTGGGAGTTGGGGGTGGAGGACGTGAAGAATAAACCATGTGAGCGCTAGATCATTTTGAAAGCAAAAGGGCAGACCTGATGAGACTGCTTCGGGGAGGGGAGAGAAAATTGAAGAAGTTGCCTGTTCTAAGATTAGGAATCTGTGCAATTGGCTTAAAATGCAAAACCTTTTTGGATGTAATCACCCTGACCAAATACTGCAAGCCGGTTTGGGAACCGTACCTGACAATGTTGTGAAAACCCCTTTTGGAAAGTCATAAGGAACGAGAGGTACAGGCCTCTATGGAAGATATGTTTGCGACAGAAGTCCCGTGATCTGAAGCTGGTCCCGTGGCATTAAAAAAACAAGGGGGGTAACCCCCGAAAAAGACTTGCTGCCCCAGTGCTAAAAGGAAAGGGGGTTCCCCCCCTAAACATAACCTCTCCCCCCCTCCCATCCCCTAAACATCACCGATCTTCAATAAATAAATGCATGTAACTGTGAATGTAATCTTCGTTTGTGGTATTAAAATTAATATTTTTGGGTAAATTTTTTTTTTTTTTCAAAACTTTTGGGGTCTTTTCAGGATTAATTTGTTTCCTTTTTCTTATGGGGGGAAAATTAAATTGACTAACGTTTTTTTGATTTAAAGATGAGCTTCGGAGCGATTAAAATTTGCTGGGTTTAGGGTCCCCTGTTTTATTTATATATATATTATTATATATATATTATATATTTTTTTAACATTTGGGCCCCTCCCAAAGTTGGGACGATTAACGATAAAAAAACTGCAAACATTTTAATGCAAAAAATTTTTCCCCGATAGCGCTAAAAAACCGACCAACGCAGTTCGTTTTCCCCCAAAACAGTCCCTTTGGGAGTGGTTTACAAAACAGCCCGCACCGTGGGCACTTCCAAAATACAAATTTGGAACATTTTTATTATCAAGCCTTTTTAGTGATTTCACCTGCAAAATAAATCACCATGGGCCCAAGAAGCTTCTAGTGCCAACCCCACGCAAAAGGTGAGAATTATTTTGGATTGAAAAAAAGATCATTGTTGTATGAAAGTTTGGAGGGTGTCTCTGATCTGGCCAGGGTTTTACACAAAACCCCAATTAACCTCGTGCTATTTTGGCCCAAAAAAACGGCAATCAAGGAAATCTTCTTGCCAAAGGTGCAAAAAGTTTTCGAAACTGAGATCGCAAGTCTAGAAAATGTTTAGGATGTTATGGTGTGGGAAAAGAAAACAGATAGCAGGTGATAGATCTCTCAAACAACATATGTGAAAAGGCTAGGAAAATTTTCTGGGATTTTTTAAAAAAAAATGCCACCAAATGTTGTGATGTGAACAAATTTAAGGCCAGCAAAGGGGTTGGTTTCAGAGATTTAAGAATGTGTGGCTACATTGTGCGAAAGGGGTGGTGGGTGCCCGTTTTGACAAAAGCAGCTGAAAAAAAAGTGCAGGAATTCGGAGTACAGAGACGTGAAGAAATTTAACCCCAAACAAGTGTTTAATTGTTACCTGAAAATGTTGTGAAAAAAATTTTGGAATGTTTTAAAGGGGAAAGGGGGTACAGGGCCCCTATGGGCAGTATGTTTTGGACAGAGGGCCAGTGACTCTCAGCTGGTCCTAGTGGCTTTAAAAGAGAAGGGGAAATAAAACCCGGGAAAAAAATTGCACCTAAGTCCTAGGAAGGGGGTTCCCCTCTAAACCAAAAACCATCAAAATCTCTCCCCCTCCATCCATCAATCATCACCGATTTCAATAAAGGTTTGTGTATGTAATGTGCTGTTTCTTCAGTTTTGGGGGCATTAAAATTAATATTTATGTGGGAAAAAATTTTTTTTTCAATATTTTTTGGGGGCTTGCACGGGTTAATTTTTTTTCCATTATTTTTATGGGGAAAATTAAATTAGCGATAATTTCGATTAAAGATGAGTCTCGGAACAGATTATTGTTTGGGCGGGGTCCACTGTATGTATTACGTGGGCCCTCAATAAAGTCGGCCTGAAGTTGTCCATTTCGGAAAAAAAATCCCCTTTTTTTGTCTAAATATTGGCTCACAAATAGTCCAAAAACCCCTAATCGTCCCTTTGTCTGGACGCTATCACCCTGAGCCGCCCCGGCCTCCCTTTCCCCGCCGTGTGCTTGTTTACCCGGGGCGACAGCCCCCCATGTGTTTTATACAAATTTTAAAAATTTCCATTATTTTAGTGCTTGCAAGTGCTAAATAAGCTACATGGCTCCAAAAAAAGTCTAGTGCCAAGCCCTTTTGGTAAAGAAGGTGAGAAATGCTTTGAAATTTAAAAAAAACACATTGAATAATTGAAAGTGGCATACAGTGGGCAAAACTGGCCGGATGTATAAACAAACCACATACAACCATTCTTCCCTCATGGAAAGAAAAAAAAATCATGGAAGTTGTTGTTGCTTGGAGAAAATATGTGGCCGATTGTGTCTGCAAGAGGGAATTTGAAGGGTTTGATGCAGCTCTTTATGATGCCAGGTGACTGTGTGAAACTCTGTTGTGGCACTAGGGAGTTCCATGGGGTTGGATGTTGAGTTTGGAGGATGTGAAGCGTTGGGTGGGAGGACCACAATGAGACTATCACTGATGAGCTGCAAGAGCTTCAGGAGGAGGAAACCGCAACAGATCACAGCTCAGAATGCTTGCTGCAGAGGAGGAGGAAGAAGAGATGGAAGAAGATGCCTTCTTCACAAATTAAGGAGTTTTTTGAAATGTGGGGTATGGATGTAAAGAATTATGGAGGAAACATCACTTGAGAAGGATGTGTGCAAGCATGATGGAACATGTACAGTTACCAGAGTCTTGGCCCCTTTTAGGGAAGTTTTTAAAGAGATGCCAGAAACAGAGCTCTCTGACAGTTTTTTTGTGAGACAGGCCTCCACTGACTCTCAGTCTGGTCCTAGTGGCAATAAGAAACAGAGAAGAGAAGTAACCCCAGAAAAGCACTGTTACCTGAGGTGTTGATGGAAGGGATTCCCCTTCCAAACGTAAACAATCCATCTCCTCCTCCTCCAGTCTTCCATACACTAAGAAGAAATCTCCAATAAAGTACGTGTTTATGCTTGATAATGTTTCATTCATCATTTCCCATTGTATGTTTATTACCTACATGTATATTTCATGTCAAAATTTTTTTTTTTGTATTAAATTTCTGGTGTCAGGAATGGTATTAATTATATTTACATTAATTCTTATGGGGAAAATTGAATATCCGAAAATCATCTATTCGAAATGGTCCCACTTCCGGAATGGATTAAGAACGATAATTTGAGGGACCAATTTTATATTATATATAAATATATATATATATATATTATATATATAATATATATATATATATATATAATATATATATATATATATATATAAATTTATATATATATATATATATATATATATTATATATATATATATATAAATATATATATATATAATAAATATATATATATAAATATATATATAAGCAAACGATCACAGTAAACAGGTGATTTCAGAATTGCAAACACCCACTCAGTTCTGTTTCTTAAAACATCAATGTTTTTTGAGAGCTTTACGAATTTGTAGTCCTGATTCATAGCTGAGGAAACATCCAAAATTTATTAAATGGTAATGATTTAAATACCCAAGAAATTAATTGATAAATCTTTTTAACGTTGCTAGAAATACTTTTTAACATCCAAAAAGGGACAACCAGCCTTATTCCAACTAAAAATATGTTGGTCTCCTTACCATAAAACTTGGTTGATAGCCTATCTCTTCCTTAAGACTTTTAACCCTTTGAGGGTTTTTTGTCACCAACTAGTACAGTGGACCCCGCATACCGATGGCATCACATAACTTAACATAATAATTAATCTCATACCGCTTGCTTTAATCACCACAATTTTTTGCCTCGCATACCGCTTAGAAAAACCCCGCTCACCGATTTTCGTCCAGAGACGCGTCCAATGTGCGGCCTGACCACGCTCACATGTTTCCGCCGAGGCATGTTTTACCAGCCAGCCTCCGCGGTAACATCCAAGAGCTACAATCGGAATATTTCGTATTAATACAGTGTTTTCGGTGCTTTTTTTCTGTAAAATAAGTGACCATGGCCCCAAGAAAGCTTCTAGTGCCAACCCTACAGCAATAAGGGTGAGAATTACAATTAAGATGAGAAAAAGCTCATTGATAAGTATGAAAGGGAGTGCGTGTCTCCGAGCTGGCCAGGTTGTATAATAACCCCAATCAACCATCCGCTACTAATGGTGGTACAGCTTGCTGCTGCTTGTGCAGCACTGTCAGCTGCTGCTGCTGCTGTAGCATCGTCCTGCTGCTGCTGTAACAATTGTCTGTTGCTGCGCTTACATCGTCTGTCTGCGTACACCGTCAGCTGCTGCTGCTTGCTCGTAGCATCGTCTGCTGCTGCTGTAACATCGTCTTGCTAGCGTAGCATCGTCTGCTGCTGCTGTAGCATCGTCTGTTGCTGCTGTACCACCGTCAGCTGCTGCTGCTGCTGTAGCATCGTCTGCTGCTGCTGTACATCGTCTGCTGCTGCTGTAGCATCCGTCTGTTGCTGCTGTAGCCACCGTCAGCAGCTGCTGCTGGCTGTAGCAACGTCTGTTTGCTGCTGTAGCATCGTCTGCTGCAGCAGTACCATCGTCTGCTGTCGGCTGTACCACCGTCCAGCTGCTGCTGCTGCTGTACATCGTCTGCAGCTGCCGGTAAGCATCGTCTTGCGCGCTGTAGCATCGTCTGTTGCTGCTGTACCACCGTCAGCTGCTGATGCTGGCTGTAGCACCGTAGTTGGTGTGGCTTATTGAGAATACCAAGAAAACAATTAACCCAGAGGATTTGCCACCCAGGATAACCCAAAAAAGTCATGTCAATCGAAGAATGACTAACTTATCTTCCATGGGGGTCCTAATCTTGTCTCCAAGGATGCAACCCACACCAGTCGACTAACACCCAGGTGAATCAGGGAAAAATGCCTGGAATCTAGTTGCTCATATTGTGAATTTAAAGCCAGAAATGTTGGTTTGAGAGATTTAAGTAATCGTAGTGACATACACAGTGTGATTAAGGCATGTTCGAAGAAAATACCTAAACAGACCCATAGTACTCAGGAGGAAAAGGCACTCCCAGGACACAGGGTCTCATCAGTCATTGCTGCTCTTCAATAAGAAAGTGTCATTTATTCTTCCATTTAGTAGAGTAGTACATGCCACAATAAATCGGTGTATTTACTACTCAACTATTTTGCATGTAATCCTTCTCTTTGTGTGTAGGAAAATGTATATTTCATGTGGGTAAAAAATTTTTTTCATACTTTTGGGTGTCTTGCACGGATTAATTTGATTTCCATTATTTCTTATGGGGAAAATTCATTCGCATACTGATTATTCTGCATAACAATGACCCCTCTTGCACGGGATTAAACTCCGGTATGCGGTGGTCCACATACGTTCATTACGCGAAGGGGATTTTTGACGTAACTAGTACGCATAAATTCTAGCGCCTCAAAACTAGTGGAGAAAAGCTGTAGGCCTTCATATGAAAGAATGGTCTATGTAGGCAGTGTGCACAGTCTAAAAAAAATCCTTCAGCACACAGTGCATAATGAGAAAAAAAAAACTTTGACCATTTTTTTTGGAAAAAATCAGACGACTGCAGTGTATTTTCGTATGGTATTTATTGGTTGTATTCTAGTTTTCTTGGTCTCATTTTTTATAGAAGGGAAAACATTTACAGAAAATGAGATGATTTTTGGCTGGTTTTACAATGAAAGTGCCTTGAAATTGAGCTCAAAGTAGCGGAAATGTTCGATTTTTACCAAACCTTCAAAAGTAAACAAATCGTGCCAAGCTGCAAACACGTCAACTGTGAGTCCTAATATTCTTTCACAAGTCACCAAAAATATTAATACCAATTTTTTACTCTAATGCAGTAGTCTGCATAACAGTAATCTTATATTTTTTGTGAGAATAAAAATTCAAAATGGAAAGCCAAAGAGTATAAGAGGGACCTTGAGACGTGACTAATTGACTAGAAGGAAATGTCTTATTTAGTGCCCGGAAATGTCTTTCTTGTTATTCTGGACCCAATTCGGAAATTGGCATCTTTTGAAATTTGTGTGAAATTGGCAAAATTGGGGCTACATTCAGACCACTAGTACTGGATAGTTGAATTTCATAAAAGGGTGGTTTCTTGCACCCATCGATAGAAAAAAATGGATTTCTAGCGAAATTATTCATGATTTTTGTTCGACTAGTACAGCGAAAATTGGCCGAAATGGGCTCAAAGTTGGCCAAAATCGCCGATGCGTAAACATCGCCGAGACACCGCTAACTTTGCGAGAGCATAATTTTCGTAAAGTTTTTTATCAAATTCAAACTTTTGGTGTCTTTATGATCAGGGAAAAGATTCTCTAACTTTTCATAAGAGAAAATAATTTTTATTTTATTTTAAATTTGGCCGACCGCCTGAGAACGAGATTCGGAAGGGCCTGACGACCTCAAAGGGTTAATATTAAGTTGTATCAAAAATCTTGATACTAAAAAAAACTTTTGATAAAGAATTCCCCCCAGAATGCTGATGAAGTGTCTATAAGATTCTTGTAAAATTAGCGATAAAGTTTATTATGGTCAAACTAGAAAAATCTCGAACTAAGATAAAAACAACAAATATAGCATTAGAACTGACAAGATTCCAATTCTCTAATTTATCATGTAAGAGAATTTTAACCATCCAATGATGTTTCAAAAGTTGATGAAGAAGTATCAAGCAAGTCCATGGTCGACAGGAAATATAATTGGAATCTTGTTTCATAAAAAGCAGTTTTGACAATAAAATGAAATATTTCCTTTGTTTATATAAATTAATCCATTTTAATATTAATAGAATTTGGGAAGAATTTAAAATACACTGGACAAATAATAATTTTTAACTTTCTTGGGTAGAATAGTTTGGGGGTGAGTTTTGCAAAGGATTTCTCCAGTTGAGTCGGCGCGCATCAGGTGTTTAACCGTTGTGGGATCTGATAGTGAGGTGTTTAGCCAGACCCCTTATATAGCTTCCTTGGATGCTTTACTTTCATAGTTCCTTGATAATGTGAGTAGTCACGAAAGCGCTTGGAATTTCTCTATTTTTTCAGAGTGGTTGTTTTGCATATAATTATATATATATATATATAATATAATATATATATATATATATTATATATATATATATATAAAATATATATATATATATTACAGTGGACCCCCGCATAACGATTACCTCCGAATGCGACCAATTATGTTAGTGTATTTATGTAAGTGCGTTTGTACGTGTATGTTTGGGGGTCTGAAATGGACTAATCTACTTCACAATATTCCTTATGGAAATAAATTCGGTCAGTACTGGCACCTGAACATAATTATGGAGTGAAAAAATATCGTTAACCGGGGGTCCACTGTATATATATATATATATATACACACACAGTGGTCCCTCGCTTTTCATAATTAATCCGTTCCTGGAGCCGTTACTATAAACAAAATTTACGATTTGCGAATCAATTTTCCCCATAAGAAATAATGTAAATACAATTAATCCATTCCTGACACCCAGAAGTATTAAAACAAAAAATTTTTTGACATGAAATATACATGTAGTACATAAACAATACAATGGGAAATGATGAATGAAACATTAACAGCATAAGACTTACCTTTATTGGAGATTCTTCTTAGTGTATGGGAGACTGGAGGAGGAGAGAGATTGGATTGTTTACAGTTTGGAAGGGGAATCCCCTTCCAGCAACTCCTCAGGTACCAATTGCTTCTCTGGGGTTGCTTCTCTTCTCTGTTTCTTAATGCCACTAGGACCACCTTGAGAATCACTCTAGTCCTGTCTCGCAAAGTAACTGTGGAGAGAGCTCTGTTTCTGGCATCTCTTTAACACTTCCTGAAAATGGCTGAAGACTTTGTCACTGTACATATTTCTCACCTTCTTTACACAGGCTTGGACTAGGGCTTTCTTTGGAGCCAGGGGTTTTTTTT
>NW_026510418.1:0-14514 GCF_026875155.1 Cherax quadricarinatus | reverse complement strand
AAAGAACTTTTGGGAAGCATATATTCTTGCTAGCCAGGAAGTAAGATGTCTTTGAGTAGTTAATTTTCATGGTTTGTGAATAAGTCAAGTAAAATGTCTGGTTTTATTTGCATGCTGTGCAGTGAACACCCAAGGAGTGAAATAAGTAATTGCATCAAAAAAACATTATTGTATATGAATATTATTGAGCAAAGGCTATATAAATATAGCCCTGTGTTCATGACTGTGGATCTGGTCTATACCAATCTTGGGACCAGTTAATTATCATGGTTTGCAAATATAATCTACTGAATTAGTCAGGTAGATTGTCTGGTTTTATAGTAATAAGCAAAATTAAACTTTTTGCTTTTGAACATATATGTTTTATGTTATAATTAGCATATTACATATAGATTTTAGAATGTACATTCTCTAACCATTTAAGGTGTTTTGTTGACAATTTTGCTTAATCCTCAAACTTTTGTCTTGATCATAAGAGCTATAACATTTTGCTTATTATAGTATCTGTAAAAATGGGATATCCAGTTGTCTTTCCTGCCACTTTTACCATAGTGGGCTACTACTTAACTATTTTGAACTTAAAAATATAAAAAAAATTCCCCACTGTTTTATTTTGACAAAAACTAAATTGCTATAACTTTAATTTTGTTCTGAGTGCTCACCTCAGGTTTGAAGTTCAAAACACCTGTTTTAGTAGTGTTTCAGGTAGCAGTAATAGTAGTATTTCTTTGCTCGGGAAGGGGATGACATCTACTCTCTTAATCACCCCAATCTTTCTTCCTGGACACTACAAACTCCATATGATATTGAAGTAGTCATAATTTGCTTTCACTTGACAGCATTTAAAATTTTTGCTGTGAAACCTTGTTGCATAATATTACAACTGCATTATATGACATTAAATTAGGAAAATAAATAAATATTCATATTACAGTTTACTTTCATCTGGGGAACCAAGGCAGACAAAAGTATCTCCAGCACTTTAACCCTTCTCATATCCCTGTCCTTACTGTACTCAAATCACATTGGGTTACAATGACACATTAGATCAGAGTGGTCCACCATTTCAAGGATTGCAAGTCATAGAACTCAGTGCAAAAATTCAGTGATATTAATTGTAAGATTGTGTAAAATATGCATGTGCTCCTTGCTTTATATAGTAAAGGCATTCCAGGTCCATGGCAGCTGTAGTAATCTCAATTAGGTCATCAACACTTTAATTCGTTATTACTGTATAGTTTTATTCATTATGTTTTGTGAACTGCACCAATTGTATGAGAGTGAATTTGTATTTTACACAGGAATTACTGGTAGAAATGGGGCATTGCATAAAAGTGAATTTACATATAATGAACCTGAATAGAGTGAGAAATGACTTTAATAGCCTGAGCTTCCTATATACTGGTCATACCTGTTCTTGTGTAGTCTCTCCAAATCCCACCAAATATATAGTGTACTCCTATGGAACAGCTATAGTTTATCAACACACAAGGTGAAGCATCTTCCCATTATTTTCATGAAAGAAAAACTTCATACTTGATGACTAATGTCCTATTTTCCTCAAAAATCTTTCTTCTGTTGACATTCATTTTGAGGGATGGAATTTGTATGTCACCCAAACTCTTGGTAAATGTTACACACATGCCATTGTTTAGTACACACAAATGCAGGGAAGAGGACTAATGCAGACAGGCATATTTATCACAACTAGATATAACTGCTTTGGTTCACATAGTGTACATGATGTGTAACTAGACGCAGTGCCCAATTCAGAAAGTTTTTCTCACACTAGCTATATTTTCACATTAAAAGAGAGTTTACTTAAGCAGTCCTGAAAAAAATATACGTCATGCTAAAAAATTCAATATACTGTGTATTCTGTACATTTTATTTTTCCCTTTAAGGTTATCCTTTTTTTTTTTTAATGTGAGAGTTTGCATGCCACAAAGTATCACCTTGCAGACCACAAGCAGCCCATGGGGTTTTAGTTGAACCATCCTGTATTAGCTCATTCATATCCAACATATATTACTTTTAAACTTGTAACCTGGTCAGCTTTATGCAGCATAATTTGCTTTATTAAATTGGGTGAAGAAAGTTTTACCAAAAGTTGGCAGTAAAAAATTTAAGCATATATATATTTCATTGAACTCAAATTGCAGTATATTATGTGCAGTACTGTATTGAGGCAATAGTCATTATTAATTTTTGTCCATCTACAATAATAGTCATTTTCTTACCAAAAACTTTGAATTTAAATCATTTATGCAGATTGTAAAGCTAAATAATATAGTAATGTCAGACTTTTCAGTGTGCCTTACTATTAGAAAATTTTAAGCAATCCGAGGAACTTGCATAAATTTTTCAAAGGGGCTTTAGAAAGTGGAGAAGTTTTGCAAGGATTAGGTCGCAAAACAAATGCGTATGGTAAGAGTGTTTCTATATCACTGAGATAAGTAAATAAAACGTGATTTTTTAGGTTCCGTGAACATTAACTGGGAAAAGAGTTTGAACCAAATTCACACAAGGCTGTGACCTCTTCCTTAGAATAAAAAAAAATTATTAAAAAGTATTGGGTTAAATTTTTAATTTCATTAGATGAGAATCTTTCAGGGTTTGCTCACTATAATTTATTAATGAAATACACGTAATCCAAAAACTATGACTCTCTCAATATTGCCAAAAATGTTTTTTTTTTTTTTTCTGTTAAATTAAATTTAAACTTTGTCCCATTTCCAGCTAAACATAGGGTAGCATTCTCTTGGGGCAGGAATGGGTAACATTAGTCTAATGTAGGACAGTGACAACAGTGATTTATTCTTTTTGCTTTATAATGTTTTTATCATCATACCTGAGAGATCATATTGTGGAGTGTGCTTCTTGTAATAATTTGGGGTGATTAGTCATAATGCTGCAGCTTCATGTAAGCCTGGTCTACTGGCAATTAGATTTTAAAAAAAAAATATCCTATTTTTATTTACATTTGGATTTCATATTTCAGTAGCAAAAAACAGTATTGGTTACTGTAATGGTGCAAGTTTCAAACATAGTGTGAAGTGCTGAATGATTGCCGTGAATATTTTGAGTAGAAAATAAATGAAATTTTAAGTATCCAGAAGAATGGAAGTAAACATTACCTTCCGTAAAGTAGAATAGATATATTTATTACATAGAAAAGCTATTTTATTCATATGTATTTAGGTATAAGGTATTTCAAGCTTTGACAGAAGGGGTTATATTAGATGTGGGTCTCTCATTATTTAATAACCAGGGCATTAAGTTTCCTTTTTCTATATTGTTTCACCATGATAGATATCAGTCTATTTTTGTGAGGTAGTGAAATCTAATAAATTGGCCTTCATATTTTCATTGTAATAAGTTTAATAACAAATTGTAAAGAGTGCTTTTAACATAAGGGTGAAACAAATTCAATCAGTTTTTAAGTTTTGAAGACAATAATACATCACTTTTAGGGAATTTAACCCTTTGAGGGTTTTGGTCGTACTAGTACGTCTTACGCGTAGGGGTTTTTGACGTACTAGTACTCATAAATTCTAGCGGCCTCAAATCTAGTGGGAGAAAGCTGGTAGGCCTTCATATGAAAGAATGGGTCTATGTGGTCAGTGTGCACAGTCTAAAAAAAATCCTGCAGCACACAGTGCATAATGAGAAAAAAAAAACTTTGACCATTTTTTTTTAATAAATCAGCGACTTTGCAGTGTATTTTCATATGGTATTTATTGTTGTATTCTAGTTTTCTTGGTCTCATTTTATAGAATGGAAGACATATTACAGAAATTGAGATGATTTTGACTGGTTTTACAATGAAAGGTGCCTTGAAATTGAGCTCAAAGTAGCAGAAATGTTTGATTTTTACCAAACTTCAAAAGTAAACAAATCGTGCCAAGCGTGCAATACACGTCAACTGGTGAGTCTAATATTCTTTCACAAGTGCACCAATAATATGTATACCATTTTTTACACTAATGCAGTAGTCTGCATAACAGTAAATCTTATATTTTTTGTGAAAATAAAAATTCAAAGTGGAAAGCAAAAGAATATAAGAGGGGCCTTGAGACGTGACTAATGACTAGAGGAAATGTTATTTTAGTGCCAGGAATGTCTTTCTTGTTTATTCTGGACCCTATTCGGAAATTGGCATCTTTTGAAATTTGTGTGAAATTGGCAAAATTGCTAAATTCTGACCACTGTACTGGATAGTTGAATTTCATAAATGGGTGGTTTCTTGCACCCATTCGATAGAAAAAATGGAGTTCTAGCGAAATTTCATGTTTTTTGTCGACTAGTACAGTGAAATTGGCCGAAAATGGGGCTCAAAGTGGGCAAAAACGCCGATGCGTAAACATCGCCGAGACCGCTAACTTTGCGAGAGCATAATTCCGTAAGTTTTCTATCAAATTTCAAACTTTTGGTGTCTTTATGATCGGGAAAAGATTCTCTATCTTTTCATAAGAGAAAATAATTTTTTTTTTTAAATTTGGCCGACCCTGAGAACGAGTTTCGGAGAGGGCCTGTCGACCCTCAAAGGGTTAATGCTATATGCTAATTTCTCTAGACAAGATGATCCATTGCCATTGCTCAAGGATCACCTAGGAAAAGTAAATCCATCTCACTGCTTTATGTTTAGGATATCGTTATCTTCAATAATTTAGGAGTTTATTTAAATTTAAAGTACAGGTATTTGAAGTGCAGATAAATTATCAGTATTTGAAGTGTGTAAAATGTTTGTGGGAATGAAAAGATAAAGTCAGAATTATATCTGAATAGGGTTTAAGAACAAAGATGCTATCAGTAATTGTAGTGCAATACAGTAAAATTATATATAGAAATAGCCCTTGTGGCTTAGCGCTTCTTTTTGATTATAATAATAATAATAATATATATAGAAAGTCTGAATACATGAGAGAAAATTAAAAGAATTTGATTAACAAGAGATACTGCAGAGTACCAAAATGTTAATCTGTGTATTTGATAGAAAAGAAAATGTTTTGTATTTTTTTTCATTTAGTTATAAAACAGATGATCATCGAATATTTAATATAGTATTTTATAGAAATTTATTGCCATTCCCAAAATTATCACTTAGCATAAAATAACCTAGAAACTTCAAACTCTATACAGGTGACCCATGCACTTTACAAACTAATTGGTTCTGCAGTGTTATTAATAGGGGTTCTGTTCCTAAGAACCAAATGCATACATTGAAATTTTATTTTTTATGAGCTATCTAGCTAGGAAAAAAAACTATTATAAATGTGGGGCGCATAAGTTGGGCGAGTGTGAATTAAGGAATGCCTGTATACAAAACAGTATATGGATATTTTTGTATGTTATTAAGGTACAAATTTTAATAGAGAATTGAAATGTAGTTTCCATTTCTTTTTATATGAATGTGGCAATAACTAAAAGTGCAAAAAATTATGCAAGGATAGTTTTAATCACTGGAGGAGCATTCTTCTGGTTGGTACACAGTGTGTTAACATATTTTTTGGCAGAGCCTAATTTTTTTTTTCCAATATGCCGGCCATCTCCCACTGAAGCAGGGTGACCCAAAAAAGAAACACTTTCACCATCATTCACACATAATCACTGTCAAAGCCTAATTATGCAAATGACATGCAGTTAAAAAGTGCTCAAAATTCTACATTTATAAATGAGAATTTGAAAAATAAATAATACAGTACATAGGTATTTTGATTAAGGTATGTTGTAATGTCAATTTTAAAACATCTACAAACACATGCTTATTGATGAATATAAAGATTATTAGAGTTAGATCACATTAGGTGATGGAAAGTTAAGAGGCAGACTCTTGTAAATTACAACTTGACTTCTACAAACTCAACTAAAGTAAATACACTCACACATGAAAATGCACATGCATGTTGGACCAAGAGCTGGAGTTCAAGCCCTGCAAATTCAAAATAGGTACTGTAATTACACATGCACTCTTACACAGTACAGTATTACACAGCTTTGCTGATCATGTTGCATGTAGAGCTCAATATTAGCCCTTAAACTGTCCAAATGTAGATCTACGTTTGTGCGCGTAGTGCTCCAACCTGAATTTTCTCCATAAGAAAGAATGTAAAAAAAACGTAGATCTACATTCGGAGCGCTTCGCGAGCGAACGTAGATCTACGTTTGGACAGTTTAAGGGTTAAGTACCTAAAGCTTAATACAATATATAAAATTTATCATCAAAGGAATCTTTATGTGTTAGTTCTAGGTGACTTTTAAAGTTGTTTACATGAAAGAATGAAAATAGAAATTCATGCTAATAAAAAGGTAGGGATATATATGTGCTTGTAGTGACAATACTGATGCCAATGGACTGATGTGTAAGTTTTAGCTGGTCAAAACACTCGATATTTTTCTAATATACGTACATAGCTGCTTGCAGTTAGATAAATATTTTTAAAATTTTTAGTAAAAAAATAATAGTGCTTAGAAATAGACAATATTTAGGACATGTAATTTGCTTTAGTGCAGTGTTTTCAAAGTGATGTATTCGTTTTACAAAATCACCCCATAGTGTGTGGAAATAAATACTTGTACATAAGTGTATTTTTATACATGGTACTATGATATTTAAATAGCATTCATTCAATTATTCTGGAATGTATGTCCATTTCTCATTTTGTTATTAATTTTTTTCCCTAATAATCTGCTATGAGCTTAGTTATATTCACCATTTAAACATCAGTACAATATTACATCTATTAGTACGTAAGTGAAAAATTAAACTTTAGTTAAAAAAAATCACTGAGTTAATTCATTTACTTGAAATGGCTACATTTCTTTTTGTTTTCATGATTTGAGTTGCTGTGATGTGAGGGAAAAATCATACTGTTCGAATTTATTATGTGGTAAAAAAAAAATTGATAAGCAATAAATTATTGAGTGATAAAATATTATAGAGATATCATTGTATTTGTTTGATAACTGAATACCATATTAAGATTCTTGAATGCGGTTATTTTTGTATGTGAGAGATTACTTATTTGTTGATTACAACATATATTTGTATCTAAAGAAGCAGAGAAATGCTTGTGATATCCCAATTTCAGTGTTTAATTTTCATGGATTTTTTTTAACTAATCCATTGCTTGCAGCACTAACTGTTTTCTCTAACTTCATTCCAGTGCTCTGTGCCTGAAGAAAATCTTTTTATCTTGGCAGCCCATTTTTCCTCAGTTTGCAATTGTAGCTTTTGTTCTCCCTATTCATGGTGCTATGAAATTTTATTGATTTACTTGTATCCTTTTGTGATCATATATGACTTTTCTTTAACTACCATCAGCTCATAAGAGGATTTTTAGAATGTTCAGTCTTTGTGTAGCCATTTTTGTTGATCAGGGAGCCAATTTTACTGAAATTAGAAATACTTGACTAAGTATGAAACCCCAATGAGTGACATTTTTCATAGCATTCTTATCTTTATAATTGTTTGTATTTACTTTTTAAACAGAAACTCTCTTTTGTTGTAATAATTTTCCCTTTTACTTCTCATATATTTTGAAGTTTCCATATTAGTATTTAATGGGGCCTTAATCAACTTTTTTTTTTTTTTTTATCTAAATATGACTGCTCATCTGTTTCTTTCCTGAATATTTTCTGTGACTAATATTTTTTTTTTTTTTTTTTTTTTTCAACAGTCGGCCGTCTCCACCGAGGCAGGGTGACCCAAAAAAGAAAGAAAATCCCCAAAAAGAAAATACTTTCATCATCATTCAAACACTTTCACCACACTCGCACATTATCACTGTTTTTGCAGAGGTGCTCAGAATACAACAGTCTAGAAGCATACACATATAAAGATACACAACATATCCCTCCAAACTGCCAATATCCCAAACCCCTCCTTAAAGTGCAGGCATTGTACTTCCCATTTTCCAGGACTCAAGTCCGACTATATGAAAATAACCGGTTTCCCTGAATCCTTCACTAAATATTACCCTGCTCACACTCCAACAGATCGTCAGGTCCCAAGTACCATTCGTCTCCATTCACTCCTACTAACACGCTCACGCACGCTTGCTGGAAGTCCAAGCCCCTTACCCACAAAACCTAATATACAGTACAGTAATAGCTAAATGGCTAACAGGGTTATACTAACTGGAAAATGAACTGTTTGATATCAGGATTTTGCTCTCTAGTTCAGTTATATTAATTGCTTTTCTATAATGGTCTTTTTCCAGTATTTTTACAACAGGTCTATATTTTAAAGTCTTTAGCAAATGCCGTCCCTCATCCACCTTGTCAAATTCTACTCTCTCATTGTATATTAGATTTTAATTTATGCAATTTGTAGTGCTTCTTTGTTACTATTTCTAATGTACCCTTAGTTTCCCTCAAATGATGCCGTATTTAAAATGAGACTCCAGGTTCATTTCAGTTAGTTTCTCTTTGCAGAGATATTCTTATTGAGAATATCTCTTAACTTGTGCTTTCAAGATAATCTCATCCATGTACATAATAAGTTTTTATACTGTACTGTATTTTTTTAACTGTTTTCTATTTTTTGACCATTTAGATTCTGCTTGTCCCTTGTTAATTGTCATAATAAACCATTTTGATGGGTTAGTTTGTTCCTATTACTTTATAGAAAAATAATTCTTCCTTATTCTTTTATGACTGAGCGTCTGGACAGTACACACAGAACTGTATTTTTATATTTTAGTTTTCTCCTTTGAAAAGTCTTGACTAATTCATATATCCTTCCTTTTTATTTAGCACATAGATATTTTGATTTTTATTTGTTTAATCAGTACAAAGCTTAAGTTTCCTTTGGCATACATTAATTACAATTTTTTTTTTTTCCAACAAGTTGGCCGTCTCCCAACGAGCAGGGTAACCCAAAGAGAAAGAAAATCCCCAAAAAGAAAATACTTTCATCATCATTCAACACTTTTACCTCACTCACACATTGTCACTGTTTTTGCAGAGGTGCCCAGTACAACAGTTTAGGAGTATATACGTTATAAAAATACACAATATATCTCTCCAAACCGCCAATATCCCAAACCCCTCCTTTAGAGTGCAGGCATTGTACTTCCCATTTCCAGGACTCAAGTCCGGTTATATAAAATAACCAGTTTCCCTGAATCCCTTCACTAAATATTACCCTGCTCAACACTTCAACAGATCGTCAGGTCCCAAATACCATTTGTCTCCATTCACTCCTATCTAACACGCTCACGCACTCTTGCTGGATGTCCAAACCCCTCGCCCACAACACCTCCTTTACCCCCTCCCTCCAATCTTTTCAAGGACGACCCCTACCCCGCCTTCCTTTCCTTAGAGATTTATAGGCTCTCCATGTCATTCTACTTTGATACATTCTCTCTAAATGACCAAACTGCCTCAACAAACCCTCTTCAGCCCTCTGACTAATACTTTTATAAACTCCACACCTTCTACTGATTTCCACACTCCGAATTTTCTGCATAATATTTACACCACACACTGCTCTTAGACAGGACATCTCCACTGCCTCCAACCGCCTCCTTGCTGCAGCATTTACAACCCAAGCTTCATACCCATATAAGAATGTTGGTACTACTATACTTTCATACATTCCCTTCTTTGCCTCCATAGATAACATTTTTTGCCTCCACATATACCTCAATGCACCACTCACCTTTTTTCCTTCATCAATTCTATGATTAACCTCATCCTTCATAAATCCATCTGCTGACACGTCAACTCCCAAATATCTGAAAACATTCACTTCTTCCATACTCCTCCTCCCCAATTTGATATCCAATTTTTCTGTATCTAAATCATTTGATACTCTCGTCACCTTACTCTTTTCTATGTTCACTTTCAACTTTCTACCTTTACATACATTCCCAAATTCGTCCACTAACCTTTGCAATTTTTCTTTAGAATCTCCCATAAGCACAGTATCATCAGCAAAAAGTAACTGTGTCACTTCCCATTTTGTATTTAATTCCCCATAATTTAATCCATCCCTCTCCCGAAACCACCTAGCATTTACTTCTTTTACGACCCCATCTATAAATATATTAAACAACCATGGTGACATTACACATCCCTGTCTAAGACCTACTTTTACTGGGAAGTAGTCTCCCTCTCTTCTACACACCCTAGCCTGAGCCTCACTGTCCTCATAAAAACTCTTTACAGCATTTAGTAACTTACCACCTATTCCATATACTACTTGCAACATCTGCCACATTGCTTCCCTATCCACTATCATATGCCTTTTCTAAATCCATAAATGCAATAAAAACTTCCCTACCTTATCTAAATACTGCTCACATATATGCTTCAATGTAAACACTTGATCTACACATCCCCTACCCACTCTAAAACCTCCTTGCTCATCCGCAATTCTACATTCTGTCTTACCTCTAATTCTTTCAATAATACCTCTACTGAGTATACCAGGAAAAGTGTACGGTAAACTTATTCCTCTATAATTTTTACAATCTCTTTTGTCCCCCTTCCCTTTATATAAAGGGACTATACACGCTCTCAGCCAATCCCTAGGTACCTTTCCCTCTTTCATACATTTATTAAACAAAAATACCAACCACTCCAACACTATGTCCTCCCCTGCTTTTAACATTTTTGTCATGATCCCGTCAGTTCCAGCTGCTTTACCCCCTTTCATTCTACATAATGCCTCATGCACCTCCCCCACACTCACATCCTGCTCTTCACTCCTAAAAGATAATATACCTCCCTGGCCAGTGCATGAAATTACTGCCTCCCTTTCTTTGTTGACATTTAAAAGTTCCTCAAAATATTCTTGCCATCTACCCAAAACCTCCATCTCCCCATCTACTAACTCCCCACTACTCTGTTTTTAACTGATAAATCCATTTGTTCCCTAGGCTTTCTTAACTTGTTTAAACTCACTCCAAATTTTTTTCTTATTTTCATTAAATTCCTTGACAGTACCTCTCCCACTCTATCATCTGCTCTCCTTTTGCACTCTCTCACCACTCTCTTCACCTTTCTTTTACTCTCCATATACTTTTCTCTTCTTATAACACTTCTGCTTTGTAAATACCTCTCATAAGCTACCTCTTTCTCTTTTATCACACCCTTTACTTCATCATTCCACCAATCACTCCTCTTTCCTCCTGCACTAGTTAAAAATTTAATTTCTTTTACATCACAGGTTCACGGTTCTGTACATTTTGTCTCAAAACAAGCAGGGATCATATGTTAGCCTACAAACCTGTATAACTCGACTATTTTCTCTTATAGTATAATATCCTTTGATGTCGTCTCTTGCTTAGGGGAGAGTTCCTAGCATATTAACCACCTTTTGATAATAGACACTTAAAAATTACTTGAAAAATTAGGTAAAAAAAAAAATAAAATGCATGCCTTCCTTGAATCCTTGGTACTTTTCATTTATTAAAGTCATTTAAAGTCTTATCATTTTCTCTTTCATCATCCTCACTTGGTCCTTCCACCAATCTGTTTTCTTCTCTGGCAGTTATCCTTTCAATACATCATCATACATTGTTCACTTCTTATACTAGCTGACTTTTTTTCTACAACTATATATACAATAGCTTATACCTCTCACAATTTAGCCCATTTTTTCTCATCACTTTTTTTTTACTGCCACTCATCTCCTTGTATAGCCACCTTCCACTTTCATTCTTACTACTACTAAAAAATGATCAGACATGGGAATTTTTTATGTATATATATAATCTGGTGAACTGTTTCTTTGCTGCAAAATTTCTGTGACTAATATACAGCTCAGTAATAGATTAATAAAAGCATATACAGTATATCAAAAACTTATACCTTGGTATTATCATTTATTACTAGTTTTAGTTCTGAGCAAAATTCACTTAAGTGTCACCCAATATCATTAGCACTGGGATCATAAATTTTCTCTATGCTGTACAACTGTATTGCTCACCTTTTTATTTCTCTCTCACAGTATTATTATTTCACATAATTCAAAACTTAAACATTCACTAAATATGTACCTTTCAGAATCTAGTATTTTGAGGCATTTTATATGCAATGGTAAGATGTTGAGTATGTCCTCACTATTAACAACACTTCATATAAACTTGGAAAGTATGTGGCCTTGTGTTTACCTTTTTCATTCCACCATCTTCACTACCTAATACAGTCTATATATACTGTACATAAAATTTGGTCATCATTATACTTTTTTTTTATCATACATCTTACACTTAATTTGGCCATTATTCAACACATGTTCTCACACATATTACACTAAAGCACTGTATTTTCTGCTTCATGATTCCTGTTTCATATTGAGAGGCATTATTAAGTAACTTATTATTAGTAATGCCAGAATGTGGAGAATTTTGTGAAATCTTGATTAAAAAAGACTATCTGTGATGTGTTTGATATATTTTTGTCAGATACTCATACACTGTGTAAAATTCAAAGTGTAAATTTCAGTGTTCCTTTTGCTCCATGCAAAGGTGCTATGACAAAAAATTCAATCTTTCCAGTGTACTAATTTTGGTGTATCTCTCATAATTTGTTCTACAATTCATATTTTTTAATACAGTACATATATTTATTTAAATTCATTTTATTAAAAGTTTTATACATTTAACATTTTTTATTCAGTTAATGAATGTAAACATATATTAAAAATGACTGTACATTTTTATAAGTATGCACACAGACTTGTATGGGAGTTAAAAAGGAAAGACCATAAAGTACTGTAGTATTCATAACAAATTACAGTACATGAATTTCTGGGTTGTTTTATCTGTGGCCTCATGCTATGTGATAAATAAAAATTTGAAATGGCTGTGATTGAGTTTTTTTTCACCAAGCCTGTCCCCTGCAGCCTGTACATGGACCCAGCCACAGGGGCCCTGACCCCCAGAAAACCCTCCAGGTACATTCCTTCAAGTATGGGAGGTTGCTTAATACTGGCCAGGGATCTTGTTCCAATACTAAATCAAAGCAAATGTATTATGAAAACAGATTTAGTGAAATGAAAGGTGACATGAAAAGTACCTGGCAAACCCTCTCCAAAATTTTGGGCTCAAGGAAAACCGTTTGGAAATAGAGAGATAGACTTAACTAAAACCAGATGAACCTCACATTTGTGCTCCAATTCTTTAATCAAGTCTGAATGGCTTCCATTCCTGTCACAGTATGACCCTTACAAGTTTAGCCTTCTCTCTCCCCCATGACTATAAAAATTTCATGAATCCTGTGATTTGCTAAACCCATTTTAGTCATCATTAATATAGAGTAATGGCATATTGAGCCTCTATTTACTAATCATGAAACAAACAATGCTGCTACATTTTGTCATATTCATGAGGAAATGTTAAATTCTTAAGGAACATGCAGCACCTGGGGAATGGGAAGCAAGCAGGTTTGATCAGAGAAATGAGAGAGTAATATAATTCCTTGGATCAGGAGCCCTTATGAAGGCCTTGAAGGGGATGAATTTTGAGAAATTTTAAATGTATTTTCATTCTTTAAGAACACTGCATGTTGCATTTCTGGATCAAGAAGAAATGACCACAACCTTCAAGGATGATGGCTTGAAGCTGGTGAAGGGCTCTTTATCCAATAAATGGGAGCTTCCTTTCATTTTCTATAATCAAGCCTGATTACCTCTCATTTCCCATGTGCTGTATGACCCAATTATGAATATAATTTATCAGTCTAGTAATTGTGCAAGGAGGGTGTGGGGGTTAAGGAGGAGGAAGATGAGCAAGGAGAGAGAGTGAGCGAGAAGGGTGTGAGGAGGCAAAAAAAAAAAAAAAAAAAAAAAACCAGTGTGTGGGAGGAAAGTGGAGGAAGGTATGGGAGTAAGGAGGGATAATCTTCATAAAAAAAAATCCATTTCTCCTGTGCATGAGATAGGCTATTCTGAAAGATGGTAATCCCCTAGTTCTGCCGGAACGAAACTTCTGAAGCTGCCATAGCTGATGATGATATTTTCTATGTCCTTAGCTCAGGCTGATATATTTCAACACTTTGTAGGAACCCCATCTTGCATAACTGAATATAACAGGGAAACAGCCTTTGTTTCCACTAAGTAGCTATCGTGTAGAATAAAGTAACAGTATACTGCTGATGTTATTCAGCAGTATACTTCAGGAGAGATTATAATCATGGGGAGCGCTAAACCGTAGGATTATACAGTGCATGGAAGGTGTTCAGGGAACCGGAGCACAGAACCAGTTCCCCTAGATCAAGAGCCCTCACCAGTGTCAAGGAACCTCCCTTGGGAGAGAGGTGGGAGAGGAGAGGGAGAGAGGTGGGAGAGGAGAGAGAGAGAGGTGGGACAAGAGAGAGAGGGTGGGACAAGAGAGAGAGAGAGAGGTGGGATAGGAGAGTGAGAGAGAGGTGGCACAGGAGAAAGAGAGGTGGAACAAGAGAGGTGGGACAGGAGAGAGAGGTGGGACAGGAGGGAGAGAGAGGTGGGACAGAGAGAGAGAGGTGGGACAGGAGGGGAGAGGGTGGGGAAGGAGGAGGTGGGAC
>NW_026510417.1:0-13946 GCF_026875155.1 Cherax quadricarinatus | reverse complement strand
AAAAATTTTAAATAAAATTCGACCTTGATCCGATTGACTTCTCTTGGAAATCTGAAGTGAGAGGAAGAACTTAATCAGTGCTCTCACTATTAGGCGAGCATTAATCCTCCTGAGAGGAACTGCTTCCGGGTACGTGGTGACTGTGTCCATGATAGTGAACAGGAATGGTTGCCCTGCCGAGTCTTGGGTAGCGGGCCGACACAGTCGATCACCAGATGAGAAAAGGGTACGCCTGTTACTTGTATAGGGTTCAACGGTGCAGGTGGTGGATTATGTGCAGGTTTGCCTACTAGTTGACACACGGAACAGCTTCTTACATACCGTTCCACTTCTTCCTTCATTTTTGGCCATGTGAAGTGCTTAGCAATTTTTCTAAAAGTCTTCTTTTGTCCCAGATGTCCACCTTGAGGACTGTCATGAGCAAACTTACATGCTAAATTTCTAAACGGGATAGGCAAGACCACTAGATGATCACTTTTAAGAGATCCTAGTTTCTTTTTCAGTAAGTCCTCTCCCAATAGTAAGAAGCTGTCACCTTTAAGGGCTTCTTCTCCCGACACAGCAAGCTTCCTGATGTCACTTAAGGAGGGGTCTATTTGGAGTTCTCTTACTAGATCCTCCTTCGAGAATAAATCTATTTCGGAAACCACCGACTTAGGAACTGGTATCGGTTCTGGGTGGATTGTTGGCTCGACACTCGAGCTTTCGTTGAATATGTCTCCTACTCCTACGTCGACGTCGTCCATGACTTCCTCCGATCAACGGAGAACGCGACTGTTTGATCATTGCCCGGGTTACTATGACTCAGAGGAAAGAGGGTAGGTTCCATTCGTTGGGCTTCGATGACGTAATTTTTCCTCGGTTGGATTTTCCATAACTATGGGCTCTTTCCATATTCCTTCTTCTGCTAAGTCGTTCCCAATCAATAGGTCTACGTCTTTTATGGGGAAGTTAGTTGGAGACACTCCGATTGACGTCCAGCCTGTAAAAATAGGAGTTTCAACATATAAACTTGCACAGGGGTACTCGCGTAGTGGAGCCACCATAAGCTTCCAACAGAGCGTCGAAACCCGTATATGATCTGGCAGGGAATGATAACAGTCCTTCTCTTAATAATGTTAAGTAGGACCCCGTATCCCTAAAGGAATTTACAGTGGACCCCCGCATACCGATTTTAATCCGTGCAAGAGGGGTCATTGTTATGCGAAATAATCGGTATGCGAATGAATTTTCCCATAAAGAAATAATGGAAATCAAATTAATCCGTGCAAGACACCCAAAAGTATGAAAAAAAAATTTTTTTACCACATGAAATGTTAATTTTAATACACACAAACTGAAAAAAGGCATGCACACTTACATGACACTTACTTTTATTGAAGATTTGGTGATGATTGATGGGATGGGAGGAGGGGAGAGAGAGTGTTAGTGTTTAGAAGGGGAATCCCCTTCCATTAAGACTTGAGGTGTCGAGTCCTTTTCTGGGGTTACTTCCCTTCTTCTTTTAATGCCACTAGGACCAGCTTCAGAGTCACTGGACTTCTTTCGCACAATCATATCTGTCCATAGTGGCCTGTACCTCTCGTTCCTTTATGACTTCCCTAAAGTGTTTCACAACATTGTCAGTGTACAGGTTGCCAACACGGCTTGCAATAGCTGTGTGAGGGTGATTTTCATCAAAAAAGGTTTGCACTTCAAGCCACTTTGCACACATTTCCTTAATCTTTGTAGTAGGCAACTTCTTCAATTTCTCTCTCCCCTCCTCTGAACCAGTTTCCTCAGGTCTGGCCTCTTGCTGTTGAAGTTGATCTATCAGCTCATCAGTGGTTAGTTCTTCATTGTCCTCCTCCACCAACTCTTCCACATCCTCCCCACTAACCTCCAACCCCAAGGACTTTCCCAATGCCACAATGAATTCCTCAACTGGCATAATCCTCTCAGGGTTAGCCTCAAACCCTTCAAAATCCTTTTGTCTACACATTCTGGCCACAGTTTCTTCCAAGCAGAGTTCAAGGTCTTCTTAGTCACTCCCTCCCAAGCCTTACCTATAAGGTTTACACAATTGAGGATATTAAAGTGCTCTCTCCAAAAACTCCCTTAGAGTCAGTTGAGTTTCTGAGGTCACTACAAAGCACCTTTCAAACAGAGCTTTTGTGTACAGTTTTTTGAAGTTTGCAATAACCTGCTGGTCCATGGGCTGCAGGAGAGGAGTGGTATTAGGAGGCAAAAACTTGATGTAATGAATTTCATGTCCCCATAAAGTCACTCTGCCATGTCTGTAGGATGACCAGGGGCATTGTCTAACACCAGGAGGCACTTAAGTTCTAATTTCTTTTCAGTTAGGTAATCTTTCACATTGGGGGCAAATGCATGGTGTAACCAGTCATAGAAAAGTCCCTAGTGACCCATGCCTTACTGTTTGCCCTCCACAGCACACACAAATTCTCCTTGAGGACATTCTTTTGCCTGAACGCTCTGGGAGTTTCAGAGTGATACACTAATAAAGGCTTAACTTTGCAATCACCAGTAGCATTGGAACACATCAACAAAGTAAGCCTGTCTTTCATAGGCTTATGTCCTGGGAGTGCCTTTTCCTCCTGAGTAATGTAGGTCCTGCTTGGCATTTTCTTCCAAAACAGGCCTGTTTCATCACAATTAAACACTTGTTCAGGTTTCAGTCCTTCAGTCTCTATGTACTCCTTGAATTCATGCACATATTTTTCGGCCGCTTTGTGGTCCGAACTGGCAGCCTCACCATGCCTTATCACACTATGTTGCCACTACGCTTCTTAAATCTCTCAAACCAACCTTTGCTGGCCTTAAATTCACTCACATCAGCACTAGTTGCAGGCATTTTTTTAATTAAATTCTCATGCAACTTCCTAGCCTTTTCGCTTATGATCGCTTGAGAGACGCTATCTCCTGCTAGCTGTTTTTCATTTATCCACACCAATAAGAGTCTCTCAACATCTTTCATCACTTGCGATCTTTGTTTCGAAAACACAGTTAAACCTTTGGCAAGAACAGCTTCCTTGATTGCCTTTCTGGTGCCCACAATAGTAGCGATGGTTGATTGGGGTTTCTTGTACAACCTGACCAGGTCGGCGATACACACTCAACTTTCATACTTATCAATGATCTCTTTCTTCATCTCTATTGGAATTCTCACCCTTATTGCTGTAGGGTTGGCACTAGAAGCTTTCTTGGGGCCATGGTCACTTATTTTCCAGAAAAGCACCGAAAACACTGTAATAATATGAAATATTCCGATTGTATGCTTGGATGTTACCGCGGAGGCTGCTGGTAACAATGCCACCGGCGGCACATGTGAGGCTGGCTGAGGGCGCACATTGGACGCGTCTCGGACGAAAACGGTGAGCGGGTTTTTAAGCGGTATGCGAGGCAAAATTTTTGCGATTAAAGCAAGCGGTATGCGGATTAATCGTTATGTGATGCCATCGGTATGCGGGGGTCCACTGTACTTGCAACAACTGGCTATCGGTAATTCCTACTTTGCTTTTGGAAAAGTAAGGACTCATAGCCTTGCACAAGTTTGACGATGATACCCATATTCTGCTTAGTCAACTAGGAGGGTCTGTTCCTTTTCCTTGGGACAGAGCGTCTACTCTTGGCTCGGACTTCCTTGGATGAGTCATAGAGGATATTATTTGTGTGGGCAATCTATATGATGGACTCCTTCCCTGGTCCCTATCACGCTTAAAGCATTGTGATTTGAAATGTCCCAGCTTCGAACAGTACGAACATTTAATTTTTTCCCATGACCTATCTGGTCTATAGGATGGGCTCGATTGAATTTGGTGTTTTACTTCGGGTTTACTTGTTACACGGGAGTGAACGGGTTGGGTAGGTCGCTTACCGAAAGGCTTCGCAGGTTCGGGTCTCGTTGCTGATTTGATAACCTGGCTGCTTTTAGATTGTACCAACCTCTGGGAAATCTCAAAGTTGTCTGCCAGCACGGCAGTCTCTAACAACGTCATTTGTGGATGGCCAACAAGATACTGGCGAACTCCCTCTGGAAAATTTGCATACAAATCTTCTAGTAACATTAATTGTGATAGATCTTTTAAAGTCGTGACCCGAGAAGCTCAACACCAACATTCAAATGCCACTGCTTTCCCTCGGGCAAAATCTAAATAAGTTTGTCCTGTTTGCCGTTTCATGGAATGAAAAGCTATTTGGTAACTAATAGGGAGCATGTCATATGCTTCTAAAATAGTTCTCTTTACTACGTCGTACTGGACATAAAACTCATATGGTAAGGAGGCGACACAAGACTGCGCCTTTCCAAATAGAGACGTGTGCAGCAATGTGGCCCATTTGTCTTTGGGCCAGCCCATTGAACGTGCCTGATTCTCAAAAATTTCAAAGAATTCATCTAAGTCTGTTTCGTTAAACTTAGGTACCATCAGAGCTGCTTTATGTAAGTCAAACCCAGTTACAGTGCTCTTCACGTCTCTTTCTTCCGGAACTCCCTTCTGCTTTGTTTCAAAAAGAAACCTTCACGCCTAAATTCTTCCTCGTTAGACGTCTTCTAGCTTCGATTTGAGAGTTTTGTAATAGTAATATGCGTTCTAATTCTCTCTAGTTGTTCGGACGTGAAATTCCCAAGAGGTAATGACACAGGGGGAATTCGGGCGTCTCTCCGAAGTATTTTGGATGAGCACCAGTCCTAAAATTATCCTCGTCATTTGTACTGAGGGTTCGTTCCAACCACCGATACATACTCCGGGGAAATGAACGGGGAGAGCTTTGAGACTGGACTGAGTAGTAAGCCTCGTAAAACCCTGGTTCAACTTCCATTATTTAAGGCAGTTCCCGTCCGAGGATTTCTCTTCCTCGAACTGAAGAAATAAAACTATCTCCCAAATCTAATTCTGGCATTGCTTTGGGATTTCGGAAATAACTATCCCTTAATTATGGGACCTAAGAGTCCTCAGCGCTATGTATCTATTATAAGGTTATATAACTTGTCCAGCTATTTGCCAAAACGTTCATGTAATTTTAAAGTGTCAAGAGTAGCCTACTGTTAATTTCATCTAATAATACTTAATTTCTGGATCATTTTCTTAATTCTACGCAAAGGAGCTTAATTTTATAATGCAAACAAATAGTACTTTCAGGGTAAGTAGCCTCCCCGATAGACAACCCATTTGTTACGACTTTAATCTTCACGCGTAACAATAGGGGCACAATACTCAATTTTTTGTTAGTTTTATTTCATTACCAATCGTTTAGCTTCATTGGTATTTGGTAGGAATTAAAATAACCACAAGCAATTATAATTGAAATACTATACAGCAAAGGAACCCATTCTTACGGCAGCGCAGCACAGCGGCATCCTACCAGCTCTTCTTCCTCAAAAAACCTCGCTCATCAAAACTTTGTGATGGCCTAATGAAAGTTCAACTACATGAACCCAGCGTAGACCACAAAATGACCCAGAATACTAAGAAGTAATACCCAAATCATGACAAACATAGAAGATCTAAGGAAGACAAGCCTGCTAACGCCCAAACACTGGCCTCCGCTGGCCAGACAACCACTTAACCCAAGCTCCAAGAAAACAAGCCTTCTCCCATTGCTACAACAGTAATACTTCAGTGATACATGAAAGGATTCACGGGGGAAGAAACAACATCAGTAATAAAAGAATACACAAGGACCCTAGAATCTCAAACTTGTCTACCCAGCAGACACCGGTGTTACATCCAACCCCCCCACACCCCGCCGGCCGGCCAGGGGACAACAACAACAACAAACTGGCTGACTCCCCCTCCAACTCCACTCCCATCAAAGATACACCACCATATTACTAAGTATGATTATTCCTGACAATATCAAGGACTACAATCATTGCTCTATAAAAGGGGGGGGGGGAACGAAATCAAAAGATATCAAAGCAACACTCGAGGCGATAGAATCCAAGATAACCAACCTCGAAACAAGATCCAAAACCTTGAAGAGAAGATTAACATCGGAAGTGTTGACACAGAAAATACTCTGAAAGCAGCTATAGCCAGTCACAACCGAACAAATAACTACAATAAATATGAAGGTTGAAGAAGCAAACAAGGACTGAATCAGAACATGCACACTAGGTTATCGGCTAAATGAATACCTTGATTTCCAAGACAGACAAAACCGAGAAACAAGATAAGTTGTCTGATGCAGTTATAATAAACATCCACACATTCCAAGTGACATAACACAAGCTCAGTGCAAAGAAACTGCTCAGGATAATACAGGAACCACGTACAAGCATCCAAATGGCAAAACAATGAAATCAAAGAAACACGTTTGTTAGAAAACCAAGGAAGTAAACACAGTATAATGATTAGACTTCAATCATACGATAAAAGAAAGGACCTAATTAAATCGACAATTCAATGATAAATGGAGTGGTACATAAATGATTGTTCTAACAAAAAACGTCAAAAAACTTCTGTCCAGGCTGAGAAAACTTAAACAGGAAAACACAATACTCAGTGTTTCCAGCGCGAGATGGGAAAATACTAGTAAGGAAAACATCAACAGGACAACAATATACTATCTCAAACGAACAACGATTTCTCTACCTTCCTCAAAAAGCTGTCATTTCTGTAACAGATTTAGATAAGTGCCCTTAACCCTTTCAGGTCCGTCCCGTAGATCTACGCTTTTCGGTGAGTGTCCAAACCGTAGATCTATGCAAAATCTAGCGCCGACAAATTTAGCATGAAGCGCTCATAGTCCTACATGTGAGAGAATGGGCTGCCCGTGGTGTGCGCCATAAACAAAAAATCTAGGCACCTGCATAGCATAGTGGGAAACGCCGGCTCAGTCAACCCTTGTTCACCATTCCTCCGTCGCAAGTCACTCTCACTTCCCGGAAAATGGGACTCTCCTCTTCCTGTCTGATATTCTGACACTGAAAGGAAGTGGAAATGAAGACGAATTCTACGGCTTTGATAATTTGTGACCCAAAATAAGTGACCATGATGATCGATAATAGTGCAGAAAACTCCCCGACGATCTCGACCTTTTTTCTCCTCTACCTCTGGTGTTGGGCACTCCGTGACCACGGTCTGGTGTTCCTAAACGAAGAGAAAACTAATATTTCCCCGTGGCAGGCCTCTGACTTCAGTAATGGACGATGATTCGATGTGGTTTGTGATTTTATTGCGCTCGACGACATGTTCGAGTAGTATAGTGAGGAAAACATATTCACCAGTGGAAGCGTCGGTAATGTTCTGCCGCCGCATGCGCTCGGTAGTGTACCCTATGCTGGCCCAGGGGACCGGAGTACATCCGGGAGTACATCCCGGAGTACATCCCGTTGGCCCTACAACCCGTTATACGTAGTGATAGTGGGGAAGATGGTGGCTACACTTGGCATGTGGGCTACAGGCATCAGTGGATGGTGTAGTGGTGCTGTGGATGTTAGTGGCACACAACCATGCGTGACTTCACTGTGCCACGCGGGGACCCCCACGCTGCTGACTAAATCGTCAGTTTCAAGGACAAAGCGGGAGCGTCACCCCCCAGCCCGCCCACAACCACCCGTACAACCAGCCTATGATGTCCAGTATCCACCAGCAACCGTATCTGGGATTGCAGCAAAATCCCAATTTGTTCCCAGCCCTCACCACTTTGAATGACTCTCAAAGTGGAATTCTACCTACCTGTCCCCTTGAAACACGGCCATGAACTGAATTCTTTGAATTATTCTTTTACCAGGCCATTGATTGGAAATTATTGTCAGGGAAAGTAATAAGTATTTAAGTACACCATGGCTAATACATCTTATCACCACAGTCAAGACTAACAACAGGTGGGAAAGAGACGACTGTTGCAGAAATGTATTTTGCTTTTGCAACAATAATGCTTATGCCTCAGTCTTATAAGCATAATATAAAAGCATACTGGTCCACAGATCGCTAATTTGAGTACCCATCCTTCAGTGAAATAATACCAGTGAACAGGTTTATCTTCCTGTTACTATATGCACTTTCTCTGACACAACCCAGGCCTGACAAAAGTGACAGGTTATACAAGATTAGAAATGTTTTCATGTATCTCAAACAAAAGTCAGGATATACTTTTATCCATATCAAGAATCTTGTAACTGAATGAGTCTTTCACCACACACACATTTCAAAGGTAGACTGCATCAAGCAGTATATACCGAGCAAAGAGTAACCGCTTTTGGTATAAAATGTTTGTACTCTGTGATTGTGACAGTGGGCCTGGTGTTGGATATTGTTGTATACACTGGTAGTAAAACATGAAAGATACCAAGATGTTAATTGGGTATCTCAGGTGAAACGTAGTGAGAAACATGAATGGCACCTTATCTTGGTAAAGGGCCAAATTATTATACCGATAACTGGTACAACAAGCCCATTACTCAGTGATGTCATGCGAGTGAACAAGACATATGTGTGTGCACAGTGCGTTCTAATCGTAGAACAAATGCCCAGGCCTCAACGCAGGTGTTCATGGTGATGATGACGTGCAGTGTTTTACTGCCAATGACATCATGGCGATTATTACGGTGGCATGACAAACGAGATGTCACATTGTTGAAACCATTCAACCGTAATGAAAAGCAAGACAGTGGCAAGTTGATCGGAGTGACAATGGGGACGTATTCGAAAACCAGTGTCAGTGATTGATTAACAGAAAACATGCGCTTGGTTGACAAGTGTGACATGCAGATTGGTTTTTGTTGACCGTGTTCCGTAAAGATTTAACAAGTGGTACATGAAAAACTTTTTCTTGCCATCTCATTGGAACATTTCAAAATGCTGAATGCATATAATAGTCCAAAAAAAGACTGGTAAACAGACCACCGTATGGTGAATTTTGTTTGTCTGTTGTCAGACAAACAATGAAAACAATGACCAACAATGAAGTAAAACAGGTAACAACACCTGCAATACAACATGTTCCTCGAATTCATCACAATATACCCAAGCGTTTGGAGGAGACGCAATGTGATCATTTCATAAAACAGCTTCTTCAACTCAAAAAGAAATTTTGCTCAGAAGAGATGCATTGTCTGTGCACAAACAAAAACGACGGCAACAAAGACGCAAAGACACGGCGATTTATGTTGAGGAATGTATGGTTGCCTCTGTGCATGGTGCCTTGTTTCAAGGAGTTCCACAATCTCCAGCAGTTCTAACAACCATGTCCAGTGATTGTAAATATGTAAATATATGATAGAACATCAGTAGTCATACAATATTTGTGCATGTTTAATGTAATAAAAACAACAGTGGTAAACAATAATATGATAATAAATTGGGTGCGGTTATTGTGTGTCATACAGTGAGTATAAAAATTAAATACAGTGGACCCACCGTGCATAACGATTACTCCGAATGCGACCAATTATGTAAGTGTATTTATGAAGTTGCGTTTGTACGTGTATGTTTGGGGGTCTGAAATGGACTAATCTACTTCACAATATTTTCTTATGGAACAAATTCCGGTCCAGTACTCTGGCACCTGAACATACTTTCTGGAGTGAAAAAATATCGTTAACGCAGGGTCCACCTGTATATCAATTTATATACAGTATTGGTCTCTCAGGCCCCAAATGGTTATAAGGAATAGAAAAAATTGAAAAGAAAAGAAAAAACAAACAAAAACAACAAAATAATATAATACGCGATGTGGAATTTCGTCGATGTTGCCGCCACCAACATCATTTTCTATAAACATCTTGGCACTGTATCCGGTAAGTAATGACAGATTCTAATTTTTTTTTTGTTTAATTACCTTCAAAACATATGCTCTTTAAATTCTGTAAGAAAAAATAATTTTTTTTTTTCAAAAATTTCTTGGACACTGGTGCGTTACTTCAGATTTTTGGCCTTGACCCAGAAAGGGTTAATACAAATATACGTGTGGTGCATATAGTGTACCTTACTATATATTGTTCATTATTATTTTTATTATTTTTTTTCATCACAAGCTAATGCTATCTACCTCCAATACTTTTTTACTCTTTCTTACTGCTGATTAATGCTCATAATTTTAGTGTTACAAGTCAAATACTTACTCCAAATTAATATTATTCATTGTTTCTTACCTGTCCATTTAATTTTGTTTACCACTGCACAGTTGTTTTTTTTATTCACTTTTTTATTGTGGTGCAAATTAGGTGTCTATTCCAATTACTTTTTTGCAAGTACCAAAACTATCTTTTGCTAGCTAGTACCACTACCTCATTTTTTTTTTTTACTTTTTTAATTGTGCCAATAAACTGCTTCAACTTATTTAAATATATACAAATCACAATCTTACTCCTAAAACCAATATTATTTCATAGTGACTATCTGTTCCATTTAACTTTTACCATTACTTAGATTTGTAAGTCCCTTAATATTTTTTTTTCTTTTATTTTAGCTTTATAAAACTACCTTAGCTCAATATTCACAATTGTTAAAATAATCAAGGTGCTATTCTCAGGTGCTAAAGGTAATAAGTTTCACTATTTTTGCCATTATACACCAAAGCTCATTTATTTTGATTACCCACTTTATTAGTTCACTCCCAACTTAATATTAGTCCCTTTTATATTATAATTTATATTATAATTCTAACTTTAAAAGAATTACCTTTAAAGTACGACTAACTATCAAATTCCCAAGCTCCATATTTGATCATAACTTTATTTGTTCTACCACCACAAATATTTTAGTCCCCTTTTATATTTTCTCCTTTATTTTTAGCTTTAAAAAACTACCTTAGCTCATTATTTTTACATTTGTTAAATAATTCGGTGGCTACTTTTTTTTAGCTTTAAATATTTACTTTGTTTTTTACTTAAATTCAAACTTATAGATTCACTACAAAATCTTAATGAATTACAAGCAGATCCTGATACCAACCCTTATTTAATGACTTAAATGATTCAAACGAGTTACTGAAATTACTACACAGCAGAACAATCAAAGGGGCACTTCTCAGAGCCAACAACAACATAACTATCTTTAACTACAATATCAGATCTTTAAGCAAGCATTATGATGACCTCCTAGCATTACTAAATTCCTTGCATGACAATATGTCCATCATTACACTAACTGAAACCTGGCTAAAGCCTGATACTACAGATGTCTATGCCATTCCTGGTTACACAGCCATACACAACTGTAGGCCAGACCAACAAGGGGGTGGCACTGCTATATACTTCTCAGACCAACTAGAATGTATCACTAATACTTGCACAAGGGATGAACATGGGGAATATATAATAGCTAAATTCAAATCCAAATACCTACAAAAACCTCTCAAAGTGATAAACATCTACAGAGTTCCACAATCAAACATTAGCCAATTTAGTCAAAACCTAGGAAGTATGATAACTGATGCACGCATGAACAAAGATCACTTACTACTCTCAGGTGACTTCAATATAAATCTCCTGCAAGACCAGGACCCACATGTTACTGAATTCACAAACACAATGAGTAACTGCATGTTGCTACCAACAGTAACAAAACCTACAAGAGTACATGAGACTAGTGTTTCCCTACTTGACCACATCTGGACCAACACCATATCCCCTTTAAAATCAGGCATAATTACAGATAATACCACAGACCACTACCCTACTTTCCTCATAACAACTCTTGGTAAAATACCCCAAGACACTACTAAAGTCACCTTCAGACTTCACAATGAGGCAGCCATTAATAACTTCACAACAGCAGTAACAAACATTGACTGGCACACTGAGCTAGAACTCTATACAGATATTGACGAATGTTTTAATAATTTTCTAAAAAAGACCCAATATCTTTATAACAAGCACTGCCCTAAAAAAACTAAACAGATGACAGCTAAGAGACTGAACAGTCCCTGGCTAACACCCAGCATTCTCACATCCATAAATACAAAACACCGATATGAAAAACAGTACAGAATGGGTCACATAACCAGAGACCAAACAAAACGTTACTCATCAATCCTAACCAGCTTGATAAGAAGGGCAAAAAAATTGTATTATGAGAACAGATTATCCAACTTACGAGGTGATATAAAAAAGACCTGGAAGATCCTATCAGAAATTCTGGGAACAAAAAAGATATCACGACACAGCGAAATAAAATTAGCAAAATCAGATGAACCCCAACTCCCACCAACAGAAACAGCAAACAGACTCAATGATTTCTTCTCCACTATAGGTCAAAACCTTGCCAATAAAATCCCAAACTCAGATACCCCACCAAATGACTACCTCACTGGCAACTACCGAACACACTGTTCCTAGCTCCGACTAACCCATACGAAGTCTCCCTTATTATCAACCCACTGAAAAACAAGGCAGGAGATTTAAATGCCTTACCACCCTTTATGTACAAAAAAGCATAACAAGTACTATCACCAATCATTGCAACACTCTTTAACAAATCCATTGAATCCTCCACCTTCCCTACAGTTTCAAAATAGCAAGGTCAACCCCGATCCAAAAGGAGGAGACAAACAGAGTTGAATAACTATAGGCCAATATCCAATTTACACCCTCTCTCAAAAATCTTCGAAAAATTAATTCATAAACGAATCTACTCCTACCTCATCTCCCAAAACATTCTCAACCCCTGCCAATTTGGATTCAGGCCTAATAAAAATACTAATGATGCTATTATCCACATGCTAGAACATATATACACTGCAATAGAGAAAAAAGAAGTCGCACTGGGGATCTTCATTGACTTACGTAAAGCTTTTGATACAGCTGACCATGACTTGCTCCACGTAAAATTGTCACACTATGGTATTAGAGGGCACTCCCTCAAACTACCTCAAGTCTTACCTCAGCAACAGAAGCCAATATGTGTACGCAAATGGGGCAAGCTCTTCCGCACAACCAATTACAGTTGGTGTCCCACAGGGAAGTGTCCTTGGCCCTCTTCTCTTTCTCCTATACATAAATGACCTACCAAATGCTTCACAATTACTCAAACCCACACTTTTTGCAGATGACACTACATACGTCTTCTCTCACCCGAGCCCAGTCACGCTAGCCAATACTGTAAACACCGAATTACAGAAAATATCTACCTGGATGAGGACTAACAAACTTACACTAAACATTGACAAAACCTACTTCATTCAGTTTGGTAACAGAGCTACAGATGTACCTCTTAACATAACGATAAACGGATCACTTATCACAAAGCTAACAGAGGGAAAGTTCTTAGGAATCCACCTCGATAATAGACTCAAATTTCATACACATATACAACAAATTTCTAAGAAAATTTCCAAGACTACGCATACTATCGAAGATACGGTACTATGTTCCACAGTCAGCCCTCCTGGCCCTTTATCACTCTCTTATTTACCCCTATCTCACCTATGGAATTTGTGCATGGGGCTCAACAACAATTAACCATCTCAGACCACTAATTACCCAACAAAAGGCTGCAGTTAGAATGATAACAAATTCTCACTACAGGCAACACACTCCACCAATCTTCAAAACACTCAACCTACTCACCATACAAAACATCCATACATATTATTGCACCTATTACATACATTGAACACTTAACTCTGATATTAACCCTCCCCTCAAACATCTCCTTGCCAACCTCAACAGAACACATGACCTTAACACAAGGCACAGATCACTCTTTGATGTACCTCGTGTCCATCTCACGCTATGCAAAAACTCAATGCACATAAAAGGCCCTAAAATCTGGAATTCATTACCTGTAAATATAAAAGAAACAGTACCTGTTTATAAATTCAAGTCTCTTCTCAAAGTTCACTTACTCACTCCCAAAAACCCAAAAAAATTTCTGAATAATGAACCCTTTTAAATTGTATATCCAAAATGTTACTCACATTTATCACATAAATGTTAAACCTAGGACCCAATTTTAACTTTGTTATTTTTTTTAAAACACTACCTAACGAATACCCAT